>LKNJ01001735.1:0-83674 GCA_002120245.1 Maccullochella peelii
TGTTGTGTTTGTGGGAGAGAAAAAAAAAATCTCTGTGACTTCAAATTTACTGATACACATGTGTGAACATTTTCTACAACTACAAATTCCACTGCACAGGTGCTCAGATGTTTTGCACCAATAATACCTTCATATTATAGTATGAAGGTAACTCTACGACAGTAGAGTTTTAAAGCAGGTAATTACACACTTGTTCACGTTGGTCTGATACTGTATGTTTTGCACTACAAATTAGCAGAAGAAAAATAAGAATCCTGCAGTTACATCAACAATTTCTATGTATTCTTAAAATACAGCTTGTGAATGATGAATATTACCACTCCACTAATTGGTTTTTAAACGGATTTAATGTAACAGGGAAAAGGTGGCGTGCACTGATGATATTTGAGGGAGAAATGTACTTCCTTTTTAGTTCATTTAATAGGGCTAATTCATTTGTGAACCAATTTGAACACTGTTTTCAGTTGTAAAGAGATGTTATCATTTATTATTTTCATCCCGGCTGAGAACGACCTGTAGCAAAAAAATTTAAAAAGACTTAATTGCTGAACCCATTAATTTAAAATTCATTTGTTTAAATGTACTTTTTGCTAAATTAATCACAATATAAATTATGTTCAGAATTGCAAATCATAATGTATGCTGGTGGCCAGAGGACAGAGAAATCTGTTCTGTCACAGAGCGAATAATGAAAATGTGTCATCTTGGATGAGGAAGGCAGACGCACGCTGCTCTTCAGAGAATTCCATTTTCTAATTCTCTGACAGACGCAGAGGGGGAGCAGAACACATGTACCTCCCCCTCACATACACCAATTACCGCAATGAGCAAATGAAAGGTTGTGTCCCATCAGGGCCGCCGTAGGGGGTAGAGAGAGAGAGGGGAATGTAGCGAGAGAAGAGGGAGTTATACATAATTGCCCCCTCCCCTCTTCCACATACACACACACATACATTACCAATAATCATCATCTGCTGTCACCGTTGTTGATAATCCCAGAGTTGTCTGTTCAGCTCTACAGCAGATTGGCTGTCTCCGCTCGCTCCGCTTTTTTTCTTACTTTTCTGTCTCGCCCTCAATTTCTTGTCTCCATTTCTCCATCATGCCATTTTACCCACTCCACAGATTTTCCCTCCTCCTCCTCCTCATCAACTGTCACCATGCTCAGTGACATTTTCACTGACTTCGTTTTTACAATAATAGCAGTCAAAATATGTGGAAAGAGTCTGTCGGGTCAATCAGGATTATTTGCAGCTTCACAACATCCAAATAAACGACAATGACTGACTGGTTTCTTAAAAACTGAATTAAGTAACTACTGGTTCTTATATTAATGCAGGTGTTATATTTTAGCTGTAACTATTATCATATTTAGGTATTTGTATCATTCTGTAAAGCTTCACGAAACAAATCATTTTTAAAAAACTGCATTTTAGCTGTGATTTTCAAGTACAACATCCCACTAAAGAGCCTCTGCAGTCATAAACTGAAGACAGCAAAATTAAATTTAAAATTGAAATCTTCCCGTCTAATTTACAGCCGCTCTGTGTGTATCTCCAATGTGCCAGGACTTAAACCTAACTGTAAATCTGAGAGCCGTGAAGCTCACCTGACTGCATGTTCTCACTGCGCTCGGCTGCAGCACAGTGTCTCTGCAGGCTAATTGAAGTCAACCACAGGGCACTGCTAATGATCAGCCTACAGCGACCCTTGATGGTCTGTCATCTTCCTGTCTGCAGCTCTGCGTGGTATTTAGAGAGATCCTGAGGGTTGAGCGAAAGAGCAAAAAGCAAGGTAAAAAAAAAAAAAGAGAGAAGAAGAGGTGGGGGAGGTGGAGTGGAGAAGGCGGTGGGGTAGAGGTTGCGGTGGTGGGGGTGCAGGCGTGGGTGCGGGTGTTAGACAAATGACCCAGGTGATGAAATGACCACCACGCTGTGCAGGAAGTAGCCACGTCCGGCTCTGCTCACTTCCGCTCAGCAGTCATTATCCCTTGCCAGAGCTCCCCACGGCTCCAAATTCACTAACATAGAATCAATACGAGCAGGTGGAGCAAAAGGTGGGAGAACAGGAACTGTAGATGAGGTGAGAGAGGGGGAGAAGGGGGAGGGTTACAGGGAGGGGAGGACTGTGAAGGAGGACAGGAGGAGAGGGGAAGGAGGGGAAAGAAAACAAAAAAAACGAAAGGTAAAAAGAGAAGAGGGGAGAAAATAGGGAGCTGAAGGAAAGGAAAGGAAAGGAAGAAGGGGGAAATGAAAGGTCAAGAAAGAGGAGGAAAGGAAAAGAAAAAGAAGAGATGAAAATAAAAGGAAAAAGGGAGGGAAAGGAAAGGAAAGGAAAAGAAAAAAGAAGAGATGAAAATAAAAGGAAAAAGGGAGGGAAAGGAAAGGAAAGGAAAGAAAAAAGGAAAGCACCAAAGAGGAGAGGAAAGGAAAGAAAAGGGGAGAAAAAGGAAAGGATAGTAAGGCAATAATGGGGGAAAGGAAAAGAATAAAGGAGAGATGAGCAGAGGATGTAAACTATGAATTCTCCTGGTAGCAAAATATTAGGGATTCTTCTCATGAAGTCCACAAACATGAGTAAATTCTATTTTCAGTATTGATTTCTGTAATTAAATCTACAACTTCTCTCACAAAAGAGAAGCTTTAGATGATGAGAGGGTTGAGAGAAACTTTATAAAGCCTGGAGAAGCTTTGGTTTGTGCAACAAAGGCTGGAAATAAATTTAAGACAGATGTTTTCTCATGTTTTGTCTGTTCAGTGTAGATTGTGTTGTTTTACTGTTGCAGAGCAGCATAACGGTCCCTTGTGTTATTGCTGCCAGTCAACTGAAGCTTGTTTCTGCCACATTTTGCCCTCGTGGCATTTAGGTTTACGAGTCCAGTTAGATAGAACGTAAAAACGAGCATCCAGGCTCTGCCAGTCAGACATAATGTTCTGTGTTAACTCAAGAGTCCATCCTGAGCTTCATGAGAATAGAGCCTCTGCAGAAAAACAGCTAATTATTGGCCACTGCTGCTTTTTGTCCTCTTAATTGTTCAGTTCAGACAATGAAATGTAAAACCCCAAACACAATTGAATCTTCTTATCAAAGCTCAGTTAGAATAATTGTCATTTAGTAAATTTTTAGAAATAAAAATAAAAAAATCCTTGCAATCACCATGACTTCCTTAAATTATTTACTGAAAAACCAAAAAGATAGATTTACGAGATGTTCTTCTCGTAACAAAATGGAATGTTTTGGACAAAAAAATCATTCTCAGTGTCTTACTCCCTAGTTGCTGCTATTTCTATTGGAGAATGAATTCAAATCATCATTTCATCAAGAAAAGAAAAGATTCAATAGAAGGAATGTGATTGATTATATGTTTGTGCATCACATGAGAACTGGCTGAGACAGGAGAGTGAGCTGGGAAGCCGGCTGGGTTGCAGATAAATCAGCTTTGATATATGATACACAGGATGCACGCACAATACCAGCAACACCTGTAGAATATAATGCGATCCCACAGAACATCCCTGCAGTACTCTGTGAAGCTTATAATGCTCAGGTTTTTTCTTGAGTCTGTGAGAATGTCGTCTGTGGTGCTGCTGAGTTGGATTGCTTTATATTTTAAGGTGCACCTGCAGCAACTCAAGGAACAGTTAAGTTAGGGACTGTACAAAAATGATTTGGTTTTCTTTTGGCTGTCATTTTGTCCACCCCCTGTTGTGTCATCTGCACGCAGTATGACATCATTTAAAAACCCAAAGCGAGGCCCGTGCATCATCACCACATTAAGAGCCTTGTCCATATGAAGTGGCAGCATGAATTAAAATAAACTCCTTTAGAGGCTCTCTATTTGCATGTCATTAACGTGACCATTAACCTATTTGAAATCATCATCATGAACGAACAGTTAATGATTCGATTAGCTTACCATACGTGTAAAGGGAAATAGTTCGTCTCTGTAAAAGAATTACATTTCACTAACTGGCCTTGACAACCTAATTGAACATTAGTCTAATATAGAACATTACCAGGAGAGGAATGAAAGAAAGCTGTCCTTGAACACTCTGTCGGCTTCACGGTGAACACTACTGTCTTCTCCCAGTTATTTCTCTTTTTGGCTCTGAGTGAAAGGACCTTCATCCCAAAGTGAAGAGCATAATTTAGCCTGCTTTAATGACATGGAACTATTCAGCAGGCTCCCCATAATTGTTGGACCAGGGCTGGGAGAATAATAGTCCCAAGCTCTCGCCCTCCAAGCTTTTCTTTTGCTCAAGACTGAGTACATGCAGTGACCTAAGTCCTCCAGAAAGACAGAGAGGCAGAGATAACCAGAGCCAGTAAGTTATGTGAACTATGGGGAGCCTATTATTTTTTAATATGCTTTTTTAATGTGAAAATTAGAAGCAGACTGGATGTGGAGCTAATTCCTAATGTGTCATTCTGTATGTGTGTGTGTGTGTGTGTGTGTGTGTGTGTGTGTGTGTGTGTGTGTGGGTTCATGGGTTTAACCAGGCAGCATGTCCTTGTGTAGTGATCTTCAATGTTCCTCGGCTAATATCTGTAACTCAGTGGCTCATACTGGACATTAATGAGTACTGAGAAGGGCTCACCGCGCCAGGCAGAGGGAGAGGGAGAGGGAGAAAGGAGAGCAGTACTGGTCTAATGAACTCATAGCTCGCTGTATGCTGTCACTCTCCTGCTCAGCACTGTGACCTGGACAATGCAGCCACATTGTTGCCCTGGCATTGTGTGTGCTAACCCAGGCAGCCAGCACCCCATAGAGAATCAATGGCTCCTGTAACTTAAACTTGGTGGCGGTGTGGGCCAGCGAAGGCAGCTGTCATTCTGAGTATTGTTGGCTCTGACAGCAGCCTCTGATGAGGGCATTGTGAAGAGAGAAACTACAGACACGACATGGTGCAATGTGGAGGCTGTACAAGTTCACCACGAGATGATAAAGATTTATATCTAAAGCTGCAGCAACTACAAGAACAGTTAGGGACTGTACAAAAATGATTGGGGGAGGATTTAGCTAAAGGGAGGGCAGTTTGAGGTTTCTGGGAGAGCAGGGGGTGGTCTTTTATTTATTTGTATTTTTTTCCCCCAGATTTATATTTTATTAATTTGTATTTAATAATTACATTGGGGTTGTGACAGACATTGTGCTGGTTATATGACGGACAATCGGACATACAACTCATACCTAAGTTAAAATGTCATCTGATCGAACTGATTTTTAGAATTTGGAATTTGGGTTGGGGTCAAACATATTACAGCTCAAGTCCCTCTGTACCTTCAGGTACAGGTGACTCAGTGGCAGTAATAACCAGTTATTTATTATTATTTAAAAAAGGAAGTGGCTGTAATATTCAGAATTTTGTGATGGTTGCCATACATTTGGCAAATTTCAGCTGCACTTCTAAAGAGGGGATTGATGGCTTCATTATTGTTCCTTAAAGATACTGAGGTTTAAATTGGAGTACACGATTAAATAAGTTGTACCAATTCTGTACTGTTCAATAATATTTTGAGATGTTGGGGGGAGGGTGTTGCAGTTGTTTTCTAAGTCAACTAGAAAATATTAATAAGGGGGGAGGGTCTTGCTTTTTCAAAAAGTGAAACATGAGATTCAGCCCCCACTCCCCACCGCAGTAATTTTCGTACAGTCCCTTATTCGTCTCTTTATAGAAACCAGGATGACTTTATTATGACTATTCCTGTTTAAAATTACAACTCTATCTGGTATTAAAAAATGTAACCTGTGACCTATTCATAAAAGTAAATGTCATTAGACAATGTTTCAGTCATGGACCCTCATCAGGCATCAGATTCACAATATGAAACAACAACCTCTTTATACTAGAGCCGCAGGCTGCAACAACCAATGAAAAGGGGAGTCAAATCTCAAACACCTGAGACAGTTTTTCTTATTTTCAACAAACCCCAGGAAAAGACCAAGGCCAACAGTGTGTTATTCCGTCTCACACTATTTTCTGACTTCCCTACCGTGTCTGTGGCACTAACCGTGAATCCCATTTGTTCCTACTCAAGACGTAAATCTTTAGAAACGGGTCACAGCTATGTAATTTCAGTTTTAAAAAGGCTCAGTAATTTCCTTAAACAGCTGGGCGCTGTAGTTTTTAGCAAATGTTACTCAAACAGGAGGAAATAGTCTTTTGGGGGGACTATTTTCAGCTGTGGATGAATCCACATTTGGTGCTCTAGTGAGTATTTACAGCAGAACGCTGTATGTGGGATTGACTCAAAATAAACTACAGTGCCCATGTTCATCATAATGAAGGAACATGTCACCCAGTGCAACAGTATGGCACACTGATGTGTTTTTAATAGTTTTTGGAGACACAGAGGTCAATGGCACAGAGGAATAAGATATCAGGCTGCGATACACAGACAATGCTTGTTAGTTGGATCAGATTTTGGTCTTTTCATGGCATTTGTTGATGTAAGATAAATATGGAATAAGAACAGACGTGGGCAGTGAGCACCAGATCAAAAAAGAGAGCCACTTACAGAAACCCCATATAAGAAGTGCTACACACGCTCTCCGGCTGCTGACAAATGATCTCTAGAAGTGCAGAGCAGAAACACCAAAGCCTCAGCTAGTTAGCACCCAGGATGTGAAAATCAATTAAAAACAAAACTCAAGGATTTACCACTTTTTTATGGTGTTGAGAAAACAGTATTGCTCTTGTGGAAAGCTGTAATTTTACAGTAATCACATGCTTTTAAGCTTGTGAAACACACGCTTGGGTGATTTTTTTTTTTCATACTAAACCTCCCACAATCCTCTACAGTATATTTTAATATGCAAACCAGTGCAATCCATTTATCCTGTTCTGTGATTTTAGACATCAATCATCCATGTCATGGGTAAAATAAGAATTTGTCACTTAATTCCTGGAAAAAAAGGGTGCTTTTCTGAGATATGAAGTTTTCCTCCAGCGGTGGTAATATACGAATTTTAAATTACACATTTAAAAGCTCAACTGCCCTGGGTCCAGGTCCTTAATGGGCTTTAGGCTGAGATTTGATTTTGTCCTGTAGTGCCTCAACCCCAACGAGAACCTGAAAGGCTTCGCAGAGCAGAGTGCCCAGAGAGCAGGGATATGAAAAGAAAGGTATTGAAGCAGGTATTGAGGTCCCAAAGAGATGGGGTGTGTGTGTGTGTGTGTGTGTGTGTGTGTGTGTGTGTGTGTGTGTGTGTGTGTGTGTGTGTGTGTGTGTGTGTTCTTTTCAGGTCTTAAGAGCTCTTATACTCAAACAGTAAAACATGGAGCGCAGCACTCCCCGACCCTGCCGGTCATTTCATCTACTTCCAAATGTCACCGTGTCACAGACCTTTGTTGAGATCAGCAAGCAGGGCACCTCTGTGTGTGTGTGTGTGTGTGTGTGTGTGTGTTTATCCTGTAGGCTACACATGATTGACCTGACAGACAAGGTTAAAAAAAAAAGAAAGAAAAATAGAACAAAAAAGCACTCAAAATTAAATCACTTTATTGCTCCGCTGCTCTCTGCTGTGCCTCAGCTTTGGAGAAGCTGGGGGAAGATGGCCGCCGTTAGACAAGAAATCACACATCTTGACCATCTTGGCCGTAATTAAAGAACAGGAATTCATCGAGGCTTGAAATGGCTCGGGGGAGGCAGACATAATAAATGACAGAGAAACATTACAAACATAGAAAGTCTACATCCTCAATACATTTCAGACAAACAAGTGATTTTTGTTGTCCCCTTTTCTCCTCCAGGACAGTAATGAGGTGGGAAAGCCATGTCGGTCAGTGTGTGGTGTGGGACCGTTTACCCGCCATTAAAGATTAATAGAAATAGAAGAACGGCAGAGAGGTCAGCGAGGCTGAAGCCAGCGATATTAACAGGAAATAGGATGGAGCAGAGACGCTGTAGGCGGGCTACAGCTAAACAAGCCATTATCATTCATTTACAGGATATTTGTCATTCACAACACAACCTGCACCCACAAATAGTGTTGTTTGACTTGAATAACAGACAACTGCTGAACATGAAAACAGTTATCTCAATGCTTTATTCTCACTCATTTGCACTTTGCTTCCCTTTTCCTCTCCACTCCTCTCATCTCTTTATCTTCAATTTCCTTCCCTGACCTCTTGTGCCCTTTCCTCTCCTTCCCCTGTTTTCCTTTCCTTCTCTTGTTTCCTTTCCTTACCCCATTTTCTCTTTCCTTTTATATCCTTTCTTTTTTCTTTTCTTTTATTTCATCTTCTTTCCTCTTCTGTCCTTTCCTTTCCTTACTCTTTTTTCTATTTTTTTTTCTTTTGTTTCCTCTCCTATTATTTCCTTCCCCTCTTCTTTTTCTTTGCTTTCCCTTTCTCTCCTCTTCTGTCCCTTTTCTTTTCTTACCTTTCCTTTATCTGTTCCCTTTCCCTTCCCTCTTTTTTCCTTTCCTTTCATTTCCTCACCTTTTCTTTCCTTTCCCTCTTATTTCCTGTTTCTTTTCGCCTTCCCTTCCTTTTTTCCTTTCCCCCATCTTCCTTTTCCTTGCCTGCCCTTTCCTCTTCTTACCTTACCTTTTTTTCTTTCCTCTCTGCTCTCCTCTTCCTTATCCTGCAGAGATCCAACTTTATTGGGAAAGCTTTAGAGAACCAATACCAGGAGATTAAACTTGTGTCCTTTTACTCTTCTGTTATTAAAACAGTCGTTCTATCACAACTGCTCAGCTTTCTGTGTTTGTGTATGTGTGTGTGTGTGTTTGAGATCTCTCTCCACACTCCATCCCAGCTTATACAGTAGCAGAGTGATAGCCACCGTGAGACTAGTACGTGTGTTTGCATGTGCTCTGTAGTTATGGATGCGTTATTACTAGCTCCCAGGCAGCAGGGACGCTCTCTTAAATGAATTCATCAAGGTCGCTTTGTCTCTCCCACTGTATGTTGTTTCCTCCCTCCCCTGTTTGCATCAACACATGCAAATCCAAAGTGCCTTAATGTCCCCGATGTTTACATCATGCATGATGAATGAATAAAGTCATTCTGATTCATGTAATGAATGAATCACAATGTGCAAACACATTTAGGTTTGTCATTATACAGTGTCGAGTGTGGCGTGACATTGCTTGTATAATGTGTTTATGTGATTAGCTTTAAAGCACTGTAAGTATTAATGACTTTAGATATATGATCATTGATGTGTAACGAGGATATGTTATTACATGTTGAGTATTTCATTTGATGCTGTTATTAATAATGCACCTTTTTTCACAGGCAGTTTTAGGAAGATGAAACCTTTTTTAATCAGGAAAATCCTTAATATTTGGTGTCACAGCTCATCTGACTTAGAGGGCTGCTGTTGTCAGATAATCAGGAGCCCGTCGTCAGAACAGTGTGACACGTTGTGGAAGACTAGTGATTTTGTTGTTGTACACTCATGTTCTTGACAACAAGTCACAGTCTACCTCAGTGGGTCACGCCCGCACGTCCGACCTCCCCTCGACTCTTACCTGTTCACCTTTGCATTTGCCTGTGTTTTTGACATTCAGCATCCATACTGTGGCTGTGGCTTACAATCATAATCAGCTCCCCTGGATCTCCACTTGCTCCTGGAAACTAAACAGATCCCAGACTGAACCCAAATACCCGTGCCTTTGTGTGTGCCTTGTGTCAAATACATTCATGTATTTTGTTAAGGCCTGGATGTGAAACTGAGGAAAATATTAAAGTTATAATCCTTAAGATTTCACTTCTGGTTGATTTGGCAACACCTGTGGTAACACTAAGAACATCTTAATAACATGTCCCAGAATTATTTTTTTTTCGAAATGACACGGTTATCAATCAGTGGGGACATGGGAGTCACTTTGAGCAGCTACTCTGACAGAAATACAACAGAAGAAGACAATCAATCGCTCTTTACGTGTACCAACGCAAACATGTTTCCCCTACCTGAATCTAGTGGACTCTGAAAATGCAAGCTACTACGTGGAAAGATGAAAATGAGTGTAAACACATATGGCTATGGCTATACCTGAAAAAATGCCAGCCAAAAATATCATTAAAAATTGTGTTTGACATACCTTAAGGTTTATAACTTTAAAGAAACTGAGGTAATCTCTATTTTATTCTTGAGCCCTGACCCCTAAAATACTTGTGCATGGCCCTGCAGGTGTCCTGCCCTTTCCTTTGGGAACCTCAAATTAGCGTCTCTTTTTTTTCTTGTTGGACATCATGTTCTCGTAAAGGTGAGTGCTGACCATTTACCAGTATACTGTAGCCTCAGTTTACTTCCCTGCTTCTGAATTTATTTCTTTGTTTCTGTATGTTATTGTGTAAAGAGAATATATGTGAAAAACTGCACATTTAAAAGAGCAAATGCCCTGGTAAAGCTGCTCTGCTTTGCTCATGATACCAGACGAACAGTTTCTTGTGCACATGTGGATATGACAGAACTGCGAGGCAACGCTACAACACATCTGCCAAACCCAGCAGAGGGGAAAAAAGGAATATTGTCTTGTTCTTTGCTGTCATTTCTTGCATATGACTTGTATTGTATACATTTTCAACTATACCTGAAATAAAAGGAGAGCTTGTAGCCCGTTCATGTGAGCTGATTAATGTTCCTGCGCTCTGCATATTCCACCCCATTGTACATCTCAGCCAGACTCCAACTGTGGCAATCAATTCAATCAACAGCGCTTATGAACCCATTACAATCTAGCTGAGAGCAGGCAGGGGCTGCATCCTTCAACTGGCCTCAGAGTAATTACTGTTTAGTCAAGCCAAAAGGATAGAACGATGGAAGGATGGGTGGATGGATAGATGGGTGGGTAGACTAATAAAACATGTCCCTAATGACTCGCATGTGACTATGAATATGCATTACAGCGATTGGGCAATAAGAGTGGGTGTTGCGTTATTTACACCCCCACCCCCCACCCCCGAGAATGCTGTAGCAGGTTGCCATGGTGACTAACGTGTACCATAGCAACCATGCTGAATGTTCCATCCCAATTGTGAAGGTCAGAGGTCTCGCAGCGCTGTGAGGACGTCTACAGGGCCTCAAGGGCGTAATATATGATGCAGGAAGTTCACTGGCCTACCACCCTCACCTCGTGCATAATTACAGGCCCGGCTCTCCATCTGCACAAGAATGGGGATTTTAACAACGCTCCGAGTGAGATTTTCAAGCATGTGTCTGAACCATTAACCTCTGGGCGACCAGCATGTGTTTCTGTGTCACTCGACTGGGAGTTGTAGCTCTGGTGTGGTGTGCGTACATGAGAGCAACATGTGGGGGCTGCACAGTCAAAATGGTCCAGGGCCTTATAGTCACTGACTGATGAGACATTTATTGCTTGCTTTTAAATCCCTTAACATCCACTTTTCACCTTTTATTTCCACTTAAGTAGCTTCAAGGCTGGAAAAATCATATCGCTATCATATACTGTATATTATGTATCAGCTTTCTCATTAGATGTCATGTAGATGTTTTGTACACCATTTTAAACTAATTTCCATAAAATTAATATCAAACCGGCAGCCAAATGTCGTTCATATTGTTTGGTTCCAAGAGGTTGAGTGAATGTTTACATGTTTCTCTTCCATTCTCTTCTATTTTGTTACAAGGACAGCTCTTTAAACCGTCAAGAACATGCACTCACTCCTCTCCTCTTTAACCAGTCTTGACCACAAATAGCCTAAGGTTCGGTGTAAAACACATTCAATTACTGTACTGAATCCTTGCAGATGTTGAATCCTCTACAGGCTCTAAATTTGTGTTTTTACATTTAAAATATGATCCTGCATATAAGAAACAAACCCAAAACTTGATGCTGATGAATGACACTTACAGTATTGTATCCATTTTATGTGTGAAGCTCATTGAGTTTATTCATAATGAAAGGTGAATAAATAAATAATATTGCCTTATGGCAACAAGAGGAATGTGGGAAATACAAATTATAAATACAGACAGCTTTTCTCTGAGTTTTTTGATGACAAAATAGTTTTCTTTCTTTCTTCATTGCAAACCAAAGCTCAGTTTGGTTTTAAATCTCAGTCAAATATGTTGAGATCCAACAACTAGCTGTTGAGGGCATCATGTTGGCTCTCCAGCTTCACAAGAGACAGACCGGCATGTGCTATAATAAACATGGATTAAGTTCTGAAAGATAACTGGAACAACACATTAGTTCTGTTTCAGGATAGGAAGCCAAGACTCGGGTTTGGGATGTCAGTAAGAAACAGTTTCTTTGGAGAGCAGCAGCAGTGCCGCTCTGACTAATAGCCTTTTAATTCAGAGCAAATTGTTTTAAAACATTAGCATTATGGTTTAAACTCGAGAGACATATTTAGATATAGTTTTAGATGTATAGATTTACACCGAAAATTCAATAAAGCTCCCAACAGCTTACTGGTAAAATCCGCTATTGTCCCACATAATGATGACCATGTGAATAGAATAGAATAGAAAATGAGTAAAGATTTGGATTATAGTTTTCAGTTTACAGCTCTGAGCTAACCTACTGTGCCACAGTTACATCACATAGTTGACGAACAGCATACTATAGCTGGAAAATACATTGACACCAGATCAGCCAAGTCATTCTTTGTCTGTGCCTTCCAAGACAGTTACAAATCACTGTTAAAAAATAAATCCATTTTAGGATGTGACAATGCTATGGTTAAGGTTTGTTTAGGTTTAGGCACAAAAAAAAACTGGTAAAGTTTAGGGAAAGATCATGGTTTGGGTTAAAATAAGCACTTACTTAAAGTTAGGGGATCTTCATTGTCATGGTTACAACAATAAATATGTGGTTAAGCTTAGGAAACAATTGCAGTCATGCTTTAAAAAAGAAAAATCAATGTTGACTGGCAGTTGGAAATGGGAAACAAACAGCAGTCTCCTTACTTCCTCCTTTGCTCCCATCTTAACTACTACAGCTGCTGAAGGGCTTTGTCACTTGAACCTAAGTATATGTCGTTTTGGGGCACTTGCTCAAACGACTGACGCTATCATTCTTCCTGCGAGGACAGTCTCAATCGACTGCATGTGGTGTCCCACAGGGCTCCATTGTTGGTCCTTTGTTATTTCTATTCTATTGGCCTTACTGCTGCATTCTTTTGATACATATCACACTTTTTTTAAAATCCTTTTCTGAAGATTTTTCTCTATAGCTTGGGCCAAACCACCTACTGCTCTAATCTAATTACAGAAACCGTTCAATTAAACAGGTATACAGGTACAGAATTTTCAGAGATAAACACATGGGAGTCATGACTGATGAGGAAAACACAAATTCACTTTGTTGCAGTCTTTAGCCATCATCAGAAGTGTGATTAACTTTCATAGCTTGATTTTCCCTTCCTCACATACTGCAGATGTTCTACTTTATTTGTCCCCAATCTCTGCAAGCTCCATGCTTCCCAGAAGAAATATGTCAGATTAGTCCTCCTTAATATAAAAAAAAACCCTCAATATTTTGATTTACAGGCTTAAGACTTAATAAAACAAGAATTCCTTTCCTTTAAATTTTAAAAATATACTTTCCCCTGGGCGACACGATGGTGCAGGCTGGGGCCTTTCTGTGTGGAGTTTGCATGTTCTCCCCGTGTGGACACATGCATATGCAGGTTAGGTTAATTGATGATTCTAATAGCCCTGTGATTGACTAGCGACCAGTCCAGGGTGTACCCAGCCTCCTGCCCAATGTCAGCTGGGATAGGCTCCAGCCCCCCGTGACCCTCTGAGGATAAGCGGTATAGATAATAGATGGACATGCTTATTTATTATTATTATTACTTATATATTAATAAAATAATATATTGCCTTCATTTTTACTATTTTATCCCTTTTGAATATGTTTTTGTTTGTCTTCTTGGCATGTTTGTAGTTTAGCGATTTGTTTTAAAATGTTCAAACTTTATATTATCATTTTGCATTTGTTGCTTTCATAAAACTGGGAATTATACTATAATTCTATGTTTAACATATGAACGCGTTACTCGTGTTTGAGAAGACATAAAATGGTAAGAATGTCCAATGAACAAAAATGTGATCATTTTGTGTGTGTATCTTTTTATCTGTGGGATATGAGGTACAGTGTGAGAAAATTACAGGGAGAAGCTTTTCTAAAGAGGGCCTGAGACCCAATATCCAATAGACTACTGTATGTATATTCTATCTAATCTAAAAATGTATATCATGAACAGTGCAAAATGGAAAAAAAGAGTTAATTCTCATGTGAGGAGTCTCAGTCTGATGGTCATGTATACCCCAACCTCATTCTGCCCTCTGCTGTCCAACTACTGTAAAACAGAAACTACACACAAGCAATAACAGACTTACTTCATTTTGGGAAATGGATGATGCCTTTATAAAACAAGCTGCTGTGCCTTTGGTGGAATCATAAAACAAGATGTCTGCTGTTTGTTGTTGCACTATGACAGGCAGACTGTATGTACCACCACAGTTAACATCAACTTTAGTTCATGTAGTGATGTCTCATGGCCACAAGTAAACAGGCACACAAATAGCTATCCAACACGCCCGTCACAAATACATTACACTGTGTTATACGCAAGTGTAACGCATTAAGATGCAAATAATAATAAAATAAAGTGTGTCCCAGCTCACCTACTTTATTCTTATAGGCCTACAATATCAACCAGAACTACTTCACTCTGTATGTTCCTTGATACATATTGACTTTGGAAATATGTATGCAGTTCACTTGAAACAAGTTCATTTTTTTCAGTTAAAAGTCATGCCATAAGACATGCTTATTTTTCCTCTTTAACTGATAGAAATCCATATTGAGGCCTTTGTATAACTGTTGCAATATTATAGGCATTAGCCAAAATCACGAACAACTAAACACTACCTATTGTTCGAACACAGTTGTGTCATTGTGACGTGGACTGGACGTGGACGCGTCTGACAGGCAATATAGATACTTGTGGTGGATAAAGTAATTAAATTCAATTCAGTTTTATTTATTTAGCGCCGTATCATAACAAAGTAATCTCAGGGCACTTTTTCATATAGAGCAGGTCTAGACCGGCTCTTTATATTTACAGAGACCCAACAATTCCCACCATGAGCAGCGCTAGGCAACAGTGGCAAGGATAAACTGCCTTTTAACAGGAGAGAGCGAGAGCAGGAGGAAGGAGAACATACAGTAGCACAGTTCAGTTCTACATACAGATGTAAAGTAATAGCAGTGGTAATGGTATTGATGTTAATATTAATAAAAATAATACTAATAGCAATATTCTAATAGTAATACTAATAATAACAGCACACTTTTTAATACACCTTTATCAAACCTAGTGACATGTGGAGTACAACAGAAATACGAAGGTAGACAATTCATTTAGACAATAGAGGGATGTCAGCAAGCCTCCAACCTGCAGGAAGCTGACTTGTTTAAACATGTAATTAAATTTTTTTTTAATTCTTCTTCTGGTCTGTTGTGGCCTTTGTTCTAGGTTTTAAGAAAAGCCAGAAAAGACATTGTGGTAGTGGCGCACCCACAGTTCAAGTCAGGGCTGGTAAGGCCAAGGTACCAAGGTATAGAAACAGGAAACATGCTAAGAGGGAGCTCCCAGTGGCAATAGTTTCAGTTAGTGACAGAACTTGTTCCCACACTTTCATGACATTTTGTAAAAGGTGACATCTCACAGAAAATATCACAATTATCATAATATGATAATATAATATCAGCACTATTCCATAAGTCAACCACTGTCTCAGGTGTTAGTTAACAGCAGCAGCATCACTGATCACATGAATCTTACTCCCAGTGGTGTCTTACAGGGGAAATGTTAGTGTTTTATTCAGTGTTTCAATTCATCAACCTAAAGAGTCAGGAGCCCCACACACAGAAACATCTTTAGTTAGAAGCCTACTGCTCACAGGACTCCAATGGGTCTCCTCCAAACCTTCAACCTCATCCACACCTGTATGTGGTTGGGATGAGTCTAGGCTATGCACTCACATTAATATATGCCCATGCACGCACACTTTTCCCATGTTTTTTCTGACCTGCAGCTTATTCAGATCATTTGTTGCTTCATTATTTCAATGTCCTGTTTGCGACAAGCCTGTTTGACACATTAATCAACCACAACTCAACACTAATAGCAGTTCCTTACTCAAATCACCAGTTTTACCTCTATAACTTTAGATTTTAATTCTCATTTTGTGGCAAACTGCAATGAAAAAACTGCTGTGTTCTGCTTGTATCTTATATGGTGAGTGCTGTTGTTGCTTTTGAGTTGTTGATACTTGATTGTACTTCCAAACTGATGTATTAGAGATGTGTATAATAATTAATTTAAGGCAGCATGCTGTCTAATAAACATGCATTGGGTGGATATCAGAGAAACGTCCTGAACAAATCATTTATCCACCCACTTATCAGATTACAGTCTGCAATATTCTTTGGACTGTAGGAGGAAAAATGATTAAATAAATAGAAAACACACCAAATAAAAACAGGAGATCAATCATATGCTTATGGATGTATTTTAATAAAAATAATTCTGTCAAAATTAAACAGAATACAATATTTCTTTTTTAACATGTTTCCAGTACATAGGTTTTTTTTTTTAATTATCATTTTTCCTTTTTTATATCATTTTAAAGGTTTTAAAAGTCATGCTAAGTAGAGGGTAACTCATTTCACAATAGTTTTTCTTTTACTTTTATTTTTTGCTAAAACTCAAAAGTCAAAATATGAAATTAAAATCATGATAGAAGTCAATTGTGCACAGCTTGTCTGCGATGCCTAAATCCATTTCTCCGGCCTCTCCGAAAGAAGTCCGTGTGGCTTCAGAAGCCTCGGGTCCATTTCCGAAACTGCTCACATCCCTCCTTTGCTTAAAACAATCACTGATCACCTCAGTGGCTATTCTCTATGCAGGGATTAGAGGAAGGGTGCGTGGTAACAGCGTTGAGACGCAGCCCAGGCTCAAACACAAAGGACAGCTGGGAGACTCGTTCCCTACAGGTATGCAACAGAGGTTGTTCTTTCACGTACAAGTGTGTGTGTAACAGAAGTCCTTTACAGCTGTAGAAGAAGATGTCGTGAGTGTGTACTGTATGTGTGGTTATTAGAGTGGATCCTATAATAGCAGAAGGTGTTTATAAAAACCAGCTTGGTAAAAAGTTTGACCACATTCCCTGTAGTGAACCCCACACATTGCATACACACATCTCCAGTATTATATTATTCCATATTTCACTACCATAGACTTAAAATGCTCTTATAAATGGTAATATACACTTCAGGATGGATCCACAAGCCATTTTGCCAGGTCACAACAAAGCAGACACAGTGACAACTTGCCACTAGTCAGACAACATTCAGTCATTGCTATTTGGTAGAAAATAAGTCTGTTGTAAAAACAAAAGAATTCAAATGTTTCAGATAAAGCTATGGGATGGAACAAATTAAGTTTGTGATGGAAATACGAGTCAAATTTGTAATTTTGGCATGAACAATCATCTGTTTAGATACAGAGAAAGAAAGCAGATGATGATGATCTGGACTTACCCCCAGCTTCTAAAAGAGGAGCCAACATGTCCAACATTAAATAAATAAAGAAGACATTATGAAATAAATAATCTTATTAACAGATAGAGTGAATTATATAAAACAGCCAATAAACTTTGGAATAGTTTAATAAATCATCAAATCTCAACTCAGGCCCACTAACTGCCAGCTATCTAAGCTAGCTCCTGTTGGCTACAGCAAAGACAAAGCCTGTGTTTTTGCTCTTCACAGAGTTGTGTGTCTTTCTCTGAGAAACATTTCCAGAATCACAACACTGCTGAAGTAATTCTGAAATAACCAGCTAACATTAGCTGCTGCTGTTAACACTGGCTCTTCACTTTGATGCTGAGTTATAAGTCCAAGCCCACAAGCCAGCCTAGCTAGTTAGCTGGCTAGGTAGGTAGCATATGTAGCCTTGGTAAGCAAAATTAAAGGAAACCGTTACTGTGCAGTGTGTTTATGAGCAGCAGCAACTAGTTGGTTGATTCCAAATTACCGGCTAAATAGCTACATTTTGGTAGCAGTTGTTGGGCCTGCCAAGAGATGCTGGAGACTTTTGATTGGTTGAAAGGTGAGGGGGCGGGCAATGGTGACAACACCACTGACATGAAAACTGCCATCATGAAATAAAGACAGACTTTTGAAAGAGGGCATTTTAAATAGACCAATATGTGGAATTAAATTATTTCACAATTTATTATTTATCTGACCAATTTATTGGTCAATTATATATTTTACTCTAAATAAGACATTATGAAATAAATAATCATATGAATGAATATTCATTTAATATTGAACAGTTTGGGGCTCCATACAAAGTGGCTGACAGCGAGGACTGGTTCACAAAAGACGCTGTAGCTGTAATGTTGTGCTGTTGGGGGCTGAAAGTGGTAATTGGTAGTGTTGTTACTACAGATTTTACTCCAAAACAGGACCTCTTGAACAGGAGCAATGTGGTTACTTTGTTTGTAAATCTCATAGTGGCCAGCAGCGAACCTGAACAATAAAAAGAATCTTTCTTTTCCATCTTTTCATTAAGTTATTGGGAAGCTGTCTGAGACAAACTTGGGGTTTTGGCCTATATAAATAAACTAGTCAAGCCTTGACTAGGTTCTCCTGTCCAATAACAGGTAGGACATAGTCAAGTCAAGTTTATGGGTGTTGGAGAAATGGAGGGCTCTGAGTGGCTTTCCAACACACACAACTGGTTTTCACAACCTTCGAGTGGTTTGGAATCAAATGCCAAAATGAAAGAAAGACTGATTTAATTATCACGAAGTGCACCCTAAAATTAAAAACCTTCCTGTTTGTGAAATGATTTCACCTTTTAATTTGAAATTCTAACGGTGTCTGCACATGCACAGAGCACGTCAGGCTGTGGACAATGTAAAAAAAAAAGAAAAGACTGCAGTAATGAAATCCCCAGGGGTGACTTGACTTTTAGCCGTACACACACTGTGCTTGTTAGTCTGCCTTTGATACTGATTTTCTCTATGCTGGCATCAAGGTGACCATGATAATAGTGTTAGGTTGGGTCCTGAGAGAGGGTGTTGAGCTCTGCCACCTGCAGCCACATCACTGATTGGTTGATGCTGTGGTCGTTACAGCAAAATTAAGGCTCCAACACCTGTAATATTCCAATTGAACCCTTTGTCATCACCCTTTCCTCCGGTTACTGGCAGTGCTCGCCACTACAGAGGCCCTTCAATTATGTTTTTTACACAGTTTTTTTTTTTCTTTCTTTGTCTACTAACTTGTTAGCTAGTATTTTATTCTTGAAACATTATATTACTGTGACATTACAGCACAACATTTTTATTTCCAACTTTCTGGAATAATTTGGGAACCCGCTTTTGTCTTACATCAGTCCAGTTTCTATCAGAAGTAGTGTTTACCATTGTACGTCATCAGCCTTGAGCAGAGCTAATGATCTGCTCCACACAATCAGAGGTGTTTTTTCATACTGGGCACTGGGTTGCTCGCCCTCCTGAATTTCAAGACACAAACACACTTCCAAGTGGATATTTTAGGGGGATAAAGGGCTCCGAGTCTGTCTGTCTTCTGTATCTAATTAAAGATGATGTTAATCTACCTCAGGTTTTATTAAATTGACCTACAGTCGTGGGGGTCACCATGGTAATCAGATGTGGGTTATTGTGGTCTATGATATGGTGAACAACAGTGTGACTAAAATACTGATCGCAGGCAATCAAAATCCACCCATAAAAACAGAAGAAAAAATAAGAAGGGGAATTACAATTTGTTTTGTCCGGGATGAGCACAACAAACAAACAAAAATGGCTAGATAAACAGAATAATAATTAATTATCTTTAAATAGTGTCACACATTATTTTATTTGATAATACTAAATTAAAAGGAAGCTTTCTTCTCTCCCGCTCTCCTCTGCTCCTCTGTCTGTGCCGCTGGTTCGGTCTGACGGACAGCCAAACACACCAATCACACGCATGCTCTTTTCCTCCGTAGCCATGACAACTACCTGCTGCTGGACATGTCTTCTCTCAGTGCTACTTAACATTAACCTGTGGAGAGAGATAATCATCTAAGCAAGGTAATGAACGAATGTAGCATGATTAAAACAGCTTGCTTTAATATTCATGTTCAGCATAGATGTTTGTTGATGTACTGTTTTGGTATTTTTTTGTTTGGAAGTAATTGTTCTTCCTTTTAATTCATATACTGTATGATCAGTGTATATGTAGTCCCAAAGTATCATCATTTTAAATGGTAAAGGGAAATTCTGATATTTTTCAACCTGGATCTTATTCTCATAATTTTGGCCTTTCTGACTATGGGTCGTGCTAACTCTGCACTCGACACCTCCATTGTAAAGATTTGGGGAATGTGACCCTGGAAAAGCAATGTGTATCAGGCAAAGCACCACACATCCTAAAGCTTTCCAAAGAAACGTACATTTTTACATAAAACATTTGAAACACTTGTCTCCACATCTGACCAAAAGTAAACTAACTAAAGAAATTAGCCCCCTGGATTAGCTATTATTATTAGCTAACCACATAAGGATCTACCAGGCTAACCAAATGCTAACCAAGCTAGCTGCACAGCGGTTTGTTTACATGTGCGAGGCTGTGAACACATGCTAGAGAAGTAGTAGAAAACGAGAGATTTGGTTATGTTATTGTCTTCAAAAAATGTAAAGAATCTAAGCAGAGCAATGGCTACTACTCCAGTGGACTATTGGTGTGTTTCACCTCCCCAAAATCAACTGGAAGAAAGTTTACCCCTGTTTAAGTAGAACCATGCAATATATGCAATAATAATAAGTGTTTGGTATTCTTGCAGATGAATAGCTAGTTTGGTTGGCTGCCACAGAAGTAAGTACCTATGCGGTTAGCTACAATAGCTAACCCTGGGGGCCAACTTCTGAGTTTACTTTCAGTTGGACTGTGTGTTGGAAATGATTTATGTAAATATAAGGTTTGTCTGGAAAGCTTTAGGAGGCTTGCGCCACTTGCCATGAAATATGTGTTTTGTAGGTGTCCACCTTTTGAAGGTGGCAAGTGCAAAGTCAGCATGACCCATAGTCAGAACGACCACAATATTGAGAAATAGCTAGGCTGAATTACAACAGAATTTTCTTTTAACTCACCAACACTGTGTAAAGCATCAGTATCGTTGCTAGGGTCACCTGCGATCAAATATGGGCTAGGCTACCATGAGCACTGATTTAGAGCTGTGATTAACTGTCAGATAAAAGATTTCAGTCAGAAACAAGCACTGTCCATGACTGTGGTATTAATGCCTTTTACTACATAAAAGTACTCACCTGGACCTGGGCTAGTGCAAAAAGTTGTCTACTCTGGCGAAGGAGCAGGAGCCAGACCGGACTCGGGCCATGAGCTGAACACACTCTGTGGCCTGGCCGAGCGCTAACATCAGCGGAGGCTGCTTAGGCAGATTTTGGGACTCTAGAGCAGAAAAACACAATCAGGCAGGGTGCAACACAATGCATCAAATTGTGTGTGTTTTTTTGTCTTTTTCTGCTATGCTTAAGGGACAATATCGTCTCGGATGCTTCAGTTCCCTGAATTTGCTGTCTGCTCACCGCACTGTTAGAGATATCAGATCTTATTTTCTAACTTCAAAAGAAGTTGTTTGCTGCCTTTATTCTTGTACAGGCAAAAAAACAGGTAATTTGTGCCATTAATTAATTCCATATCAGTGTGTGCATTATGTTATGTTCTGTTTCTGCTAATTGAAAGAAAACTCATCTTTTTAAAATGTAATCATACAAATTGTCTTGTCACATCCATGTCTAGGACAGCAGTTGATTTCAAAAGTGGTTTAATTATTTTGAAAATCATGTAAAAAAAAATCTTTTGAGATGTGGCATCCACTGCAAAATGATTATATATTGTATGTATAAGTAGAATAAAATATGAACCACAGGTAGACTCTATATCTAACCTCACATTATCATGGTGTTACAGTGAAAAACTGCAGTTGTAGCTTGAAGACATATGTGTCAGTGTAGCATGTAGTATGTGTCTGCTCTTTACCCAGTATGGCGCTGTTGAGTGCGGAGCAGAGTGATTCTCTCTGCGTAGGGTCTAACTGCTGGCCCACGGGGCAGTTCCACGGGTCTGAGTACGCTAGCAGGCTGAATGCATCCTACACAGACAAGATAGACAGACAGACAGACAGACAAATAGAGGGGATATGAATGCAACACTGCAGAGCATACATTCTGCAGCTCCCTAGGTTGGGCTTATAATGCGTTATTTGGTTCTAAATCTAGCTTCCCTATATGTATGTGAAGCAATGATTGATAGACTAGATATTACGATTGGTATAAATTAGCAATATGGCTATGAGAAAAGATTGTCCTGAGTGCTCCCCATATAAATGTTGTCATTTCACAATATATTTCTGGCAATTGTAGTATGATCTTTGGTCTCTATTATGATGATACAAACTACAGTACACCTTCAGTTACAGTTAGTAGTGCTTACTTATTGCTAAATATTAATTTATTAAGAAAATATTTAGCCTACAAGACCATGCTAACACTTTAGGTCAGCTGTAGAGAGTATTGACACCCAATTTAGCCTCTTTCAGCTCACTGTTTTGGTTTTTAGTTCAAATTGGGATTCTTATGGTTGTTTCTTGCTTTGGACTGTAGCCATGTTGCCAGTTGTCTTTGCGACAGCGGCGCCAACAATAATACCACTTGAAAAAGTTGTCAAAAAGTTGTTTGTTTCCACTTCGCTAACCCTTTAGGTCAGAAGAGATCAGTTCTGGACTTCTCTGTTGCTCGTAGTGTTGAACTTACTGAGTATTAACACCCAATTTAGCCTCTTTCAGCTCACTGTTTTGGTTCTAGCTGCACATAGACAGTATGTTTGATATAAAACAAAAGGCAGCTGTTTCCAACAAACAAACCTAGACTGTATGCTTTCAGCACATGGCAGAGAACTGGTGTTACTATTCTTCTTACTTAATTCAGGTGGCCTAAAGCATCACTTCAACTGGATGATAATGTTGCTCTGTGTCTGCTGGGTGTGTAAGTGGGTAACACAGTAAGTACAGCATGTTTCACTTGGTTTCTGACCCATGGTGGTTAAAAATGACTTAATGCTACAATAGAAGGAAACAGTATAACAGATGATTTCAAAATAAATGTCCTTCTTGGAAATGTGTCCATTTCAAAGAGCCTATTTTGTTGTGATGGAGGTTTTGCTATAATGAAATTAGAACACAATTATTACAATATTAGAAAACGGTCTGTGTGTAACTAACAACTACAGACAAGCCCCTTGGCAGAACCTGTATCATTCCCATGCAGTTTCTTTTGTTTTTCCATAGACTCTATTGTTCTCAGAGTGGCTGCATTATGAATCAGAGGACACCGCCTGCAGTACAAAGTCATTTGAGCCTTCTCCTGTGCACCAGAGAACTGACACACTGGTTGCAAGACAGTTGGGGCTTTATTACAGGACATCCTAAATCAAACATCGCTCAAATTCCTGCAGCGTGTACAGAATGCTGCGACCAGGATTTTAACTGGCGCCAACACAAGAAATCGCCTCAGCCCAGCTTTGGCAACGCTTTAATCTGTTGTAGCACAGCTGTTTGTTGACATCAAGAGTGTGTGCACGTGCAGTTGTGTGTGCATGTACCTGTAACATCTTCTTGTGTGTGGTGTTCTTGCCGTACTCGCGGCACAGCTGTTCATTGAGCGCTTGCAGCTCCCGTCCAAACTGGATCATCCTCTCTGTGGCTGCCTGGTTCCCTCCACAAAGCTGTCTACTATTACTACAACCCACATCTGCTGGCAACAGACACACACGTGCACACACAGTTAAAGTAGACACAGAAACATCCTGTTGGAAGTTAAATGTAAAAAAACATGTGGGAAAAGGCAAAAAAGCAAGAGGCGAGGTATACAACAAAGCACATAGATTATGAAGATGAAGCAAATAAAGAAAAGAATAAGTCAAATAAAGCAAAAACTGTGCTACTAACAGGAGCATGTCAAGTTGAGATCTATGTGTGTGTGTGTGTGTGTGTGTGTGTGTGTGTGTGTGTGTACCTGTGATCCCATTGCCAATGCTGTTGTCGTCCGGCTGGAGGATCTCTTCGTGTTTGTATGTGCCATTCATGATCCGCGCCGACGAGCCCTCAGCAACCCCGTTGGTATAGTGCTCTGCTTCGATCTCCATCTCACTGTCACTACACACACACACACACACACACACACACACACACACACACACACACACACGTTAAACTCAAAAGGATGAAGGTTCACAAAAAAATGCTATGAACATAATGTGAACATTTTATGCTCCAGGTGGCTCGTCTTGTTGCCTCATCAGTCCATTTTAACTTGACAGAAAGGGCAACGACTGGCAATCTAAACATGACTAAAGATGACAGTGAACAGGGGTGATTAAGCCCATGTTAAGGATTTTTACAACCTGTACTTTCCATAGTTTGGGCCATTTTCCTATAGGGTATGACAACGCTTTACTCATCTATTACATTGCTGAAATCTGGAGACATGATGACACCACTACACACCCCTTTGCAACAGAAGTCCATTGAGGCATAAAATTAAGGTGCATGAATTAAATTGTGTGCATTGTAAAACTGCGTCCCAGGCAGCACTGCACATTACTTACTACTTAGTTACTTATGGATGTTTAGAGCAATCATTTATGAAGTAGCATTTATCTTTTTTTATTTCCAAATATGCAGCTTAGACAGTAAGTGAGGATTAGCTGAAAACCTGTCTGGTCCCTAATTTTACTTGCACATTGTTGTAGAAAATGTAAAAAAAACAAGAAAGTAAAATAAATTGTCCTTCCAAGATGCTCCCCTGTTGCCTCCTGTCATGAAGAGGTTGCTACGTGTACACCATGCTAACAAACAGATCCTATATGACACCTTAAAGCACCTGAAAACTACATTTCAGAGCTTTTAATGTTTTTCTATTCATGACTAAATAAGCAACAATCAACGTTAAAGTTCAGAAAAAAACATCCTTAGCCATTATTTATTAAGTTTAAAACTCAAAAAGTCAGTTAATCTGCTTCATCAGACTGTGTGGGTGTGGTTTGGTCAGATATTGGTGCACTGAAAGACGTGATGTCACCTTTTTCCAACTGAGCCCCGCCCATTTCAAGCCAGTGAGAAGAGCAGAGACAAAACAGCACAGACAGAAACCTCTCCTGTGAAATAATCAAACTTATTCAAACTCTGGCAGATAATAGCGTGTCCACGTCACACCTCATCACTCATAGTCAGAAATTGATGGAGAAAAAAATTGGTTTTCAGGGCCTTTAACAGAAAATAATGTGCACTCACTCAACATAGGATGACATCTAAATGAAACTTTACAGAGAACAAAATGGAATAGAAGTAAAATGGCTCCTGTTTTGACATTGAGCAATCAAACTGACTTCCTTCTATAAATAACCCAGTGGCACGCACAGTAAAATGTAGTGCAGTGTCATAGATGCTTCTAATGTTCTTGGTAATGTTTGCATTCGCTTGCAGTGATTACATATTAATGTCTTCAAATGACTGTGGTAAATATTTATTGATGCTAAACTATCCCATTTGATGATCACCTTTGATGATCAACTGACAACTGAGAACTACAGCATGACCTACATCTCTATTAATTTGTAACCATATATTGAGGGTTCTACATCTGATACCATCCCCAATACCTTACACCATGCCTGTTGTGTATTAGCTGCAGAGAGATAACTCCAGGATCAACAAGTCTGGGTTTATCGGCGCTATATGAAACTGACAGGCACTCCTACCTGGTTTCCTGGGTGCTGTTGGCGCTGTGTGGCTGGCTCTTTGTGGAGTCGGAGGAGTTGGACTCGGTGTAGTTGACGGAGGAAGGGGAGGAGGAGGTGGAGGAGGAGGCCGAGGAGGACACGCTGGGGTATTTGACACTGCTGCTGCCGGCGCCACTGTGGCTCTTTGACTTGTTGGGGGTAGTCACCCCGTTACTGCAGGTTGGGCTGTCTGCTCCTGGGTGGGTGTGTGTGTGGGGGGTGACAGTAAAACGTACAGTCACTGGGAAAATCATTCTTTTTAGTGGCTATTTCTAGGCATTTCCATCTTTATCAATGTGTTTCTCTGCAGAGAGAACAAATGATTAAAAGAGATGAGCATGTGTACCTCCGGTGTGCAGGTGTGTGTTGTTGGCTCCGTGGCGGGGGCTGACGCTGGGTGAGCCAGAGTAACTGTCCTGGGACTTGGGCGAGCGAATGGTCAAGCAGCAAACCTCACTGTCTGTACCGTTCACCATTTCCACAAACTGACGACACCTAAAAAAGGAAGGCATACTGGTATTGACAGGAAAAAATATGCTTTTAAGCACGAGGTGCCACGGGTTTCTCATCAAGCCAACTTCACATTCACAGTAGCATTACGATCAATGCTCAGCTTTACAGGTGATTTGTTGTCACAGCATCTTTGTCCTGCATTTGATCTTAATCTTTAAAGCCCGCTGACTTACTTCAACATGAATAGTAGGTTGGGGTTGTGCTCTAACAGGCCAGGATAAAGCTGCTGAGTAGCTTCTATGGCTTCGCCCACCCGTCCTGCCAGCACCAGCTTCTGTATTCCTATTGGACAAAAGAAACAGGTTGCTATTTACATATATGTTATTTTGATCAAGAGGAACCATGCTTTTAAAGCAAACATTTGATAGAGGCCAGAGCATCATTCATAGAGGCCACAGGTCATTGTGGACAAACAATACCCACACTATCTAATTCTGGACATCTTCGGTTTCAAAATGGTGGGATCCTTACAAATTTAATCCATATTTAATATCTGATTTGGATAGCAGAACGGTATTATTTGTTGATAAGAAAAGTTTCCATATAAAAACCAGTCCATCAATCCACTGTCAAAGTGATTACTGGTATTAAGAATTTTATAGTAAAAATAGGTTACACTGTTGCTAGCTTAGGAGAAAACACCAGATGACATTCTTTGGTGCTGTTAAATGACTTATTACTGTATCTACTATAAGAAATGAAAATGTGAAATCATATTCGGTTTGTTCACTCACTCTGTCTGTTCTTTATAGATGTCTGGTCCTCTTGTATCATGGTCTCTGTGGCTCTGGCGAAGGCTGTTGCGGTGGCACAGTACCCATGATGCACAAGGTAGCTGGACACCATACTGGAGACACATCAGGGAAAAATGGTAAAACAGCTGGGTTTTTAGCAAATGTTACTCAAACAGGAGTAAATAGTGCATTTGTTTGGGACTATTTTCAGTGGCGGATTAATCTACATTTGGTGAGTATTTACAGCTGCATTGAGGGGCACTGAGTCAAAATAAACTACATTGCCAATCTTCATTGTAATTAATTAATTAGTTTTTGGACAACATTGGAGCTCTATGGCACAGAGAAATAACATATGTCAGGATACACACACAATACTTGTTAGTAGTAATTCTGTTAGTTTTGCTGATTAAATAAGAAAAATATAATTTAAGTGGTGACACCATAAACACCACAGCCATACAGATCATTTATTGCTGTATTGTTGTCTATTTAACAATTAATTATCATTAACAATACAATAGATATTACAGCAAGATTTATTTTGTAATTATTACATGCGAGTAATCATGTTTTCATCTGCTGGGGATTGGTTTTTAGCTGTCTCACATCGCCCACCATCTTCACTTTCTACGGAAGCCTGCAGTCTCTATAAGGTAACTCAGAAGAGTGTAATGTTATTGCAAAAAACTGATCCCCGTCCTATGCAACACGGTCAGCTTTTGCTGCATATTATTTATATTATTATTATTAATTATTTTTGTTCAGCTGCTACATACTGTCATTCTCAGCTTTATTTCTGTAGCATCTATCAAAACAGTATGTTCTCATAGTGACAGATGTCTGTGTGTTTGCAGAGATGTGAGGACGGAATCTTACTTCTGTAGGACGGCCTGCCACTCCCCCAGCCTCTCTCCTATGGGGAAGCGAGCGATCATGCCATGGATCTTGGCCCGCCATTCGCTCATGTAGTCTTCGATGTCGAAGACAAACGGCTGCTGGCCGAAGTTAGCGTCTACGATCTCCCCCGGAGTTTGAAGCCCCACAGTGGGGTACAGATTGGGCTGGTAGGTATTAAAGATAAAAAATAATTCAGGTTAAAACAGTCAGTTTCTGCATTGTTTTGAACATTGTTAAGTATTTTGAATACTGAATGGCATAAACATTTATAGTCGTGTATTAGACAAATTATTACAGTATCAAATTGCATCAAAGTTGCATAATTTTAAGACAGTAATACGCTGTGTGCTGGTTATTAGTTTATGGTGGCAGCAGCCTTGTTTATCAACCTACATCTTATCAAACAGGGACACTAAATAGTCCCACTGTCGCCTTTTTAATGACGTGTTTTTAGAAACATCCCGGTTTGTAAAATGTACTGGAAAGGCAAAACAGGAACACAAGTTGAAAGTTTTGGTTGTGGAGAGCCTCAGGTTAAGGCTTGTTGAGTTCATGTAATGGAAAACTGTCACCTGATAAACAGGCTGGCTAACGGCACAAACTGTAAGCTGGCTTTTAACTAAGCTGCCATTAGATCATAGGGTTCAGTTGGACTTTGGTCTTTTGGTATAATGCAAAAAAAACACCAACAGGGTATGAAATGAACACTAACACCCGGTTGAATGCCGTTTGGGTTTGACAGTGGTTGGTAACTCCATCTACTCTTGCAGCCACTGTGGCCAGAAGCGAACTGTGATTTTGAGTTCCTGTTCTATTCTTAAAACCTATCTGGCTGGTAAAAGTTAAAGTGGCTGTTTTTTTTTTTTTCAGGGGAATGTTCCAGTTACTGCACCCACTGGACAAAAAAAGGTTAGTTTCCAACCCAACTGCCAACATATGCTGCAATTAGATGTGGACCGGCATGGACAATATCCAGTTATATATTATGATATAGTTTGTCAGTCACTACAGTTACTGGAATGGTATGATAAGGACCATATGAGTCTGGTATCATAATATTAGCTTAATGTGTAAAAAAAATGTGTTAAAAAGTGTAAAGTGTAATTTGTTTAGGGTAACACTGTATATTTTCCTCAAACATTTTCTCCAAAAACAAAGAACTGAGGTGGTGATGGAGGTAACTGAAATCAGGTATGTCAATGAAAGTAGAGCAATAAAACAGTAAATAACAGTAAAAAAATGCACTGGTAGAGTTTAGTTGGTACATCATATAATGATACTTACAGGGAGGTCTGTGAAGGCTACACCTAACGGATAAAAGGACAAACAGTTAAAGTTAAAGTATATAGATTAAGCAATAAATAACAAACTACTCATTACTATGTCACACAGTTATAACCAATTCATGTACGCACATATACAATATACACAACATGTTCACCAACCTAAACTGATGCCATTTTTGGTGTAAAAGCAAGTGTTGTTGATGAGGTTAACACAGCAGCCAATCACGTCCCCCGTGGTGAACGTTGGGCCGTACGGTTGGCCGGTCCCGGAGGAACAGAAGGAGTGGCCGTCATCTCCATGGTAACCGTATGAGTGCTTGTCCCATCCTAAAATAGGACAAGGATTAGGATTAGTTTTGTCATTTTATACTTGACCCCTCGTGAAAACATGTGTCGTTACACTGGAAAAGGTTGATCAACATATTATGCACCAGTCTGCTTCTTATTCAGTCTAATAGTGCACACATCAAGTTGGTGCTGCTCAGCATAAAATAGCCAATTAAGTTGTCAGTACTCACAAATAAGTATGTAACCGCTCAGCCTTCAGTTGTTTCCAGTGGCCACTCACAGTATTGCAGTGAAAAATTCTCCTGCGGCCCAAAAAGCATTTTCCCCATAGACCGCCGTTATAAAGAGAGGTCTGTGAAACTGTTCACAGGACACCTCCAACTGCAAACATGGTCAGTTATGACTTTTTCTTTTATGACAGAAATACTGCTGTGCATATTCAGTGGGCCACATAACCCGGAGGTAAAGCCAGAAGCTAGAAACTTTTTTTGCCGTATGCGCCAGGCGAGCAATTCTCATTGGACTGATAAGGCGCCATCTTTTGGTCCAGTGTCCAGTTCTTATAATACATCCATGGTTTCAGCCCTAGGCTTTCCTCAGCATTTCTTAATCTCTTAAACCCGACAGACCCGGTTTACTGCCTGTAAAAAGTTCATAAGATGCTGCAATGGTATTTTTTTCCCGAATGTTTCTAAAAGATGAGGCCTTAAAGCTACCAAAACAACACTCCAAGTGTACTTTGTCCAAACAATGTTTGTTTGGCAATAATTTCAATATTTTAGTTACAAAATAAAAGCGCTGTAAATATAAGGGACAGTCAAAATGAAACGCAACAGTACAGGTAATCCTCTCGCTCCACGCTGCCATGTTGGGTGTCGTATGAAACTAGAGAAGCTACTCTTTCCATTGATTAGGCGAGGATAAAAATTTAAATTTCTCCTTTGGTTGATCACAATTTACTCAGGCATAGTAACTGTCACAATGTTACTGACACTGGGAATACATTTTCTGACGTCTTACCTATCCTACCTAACCAAGCTCATGCATATACACCTGATAGTTGTGGAGCTATTCTTGATTTATTTTGGGTATGTCTGTTTTGGCGAACCACACCCCCCAGCACCCTAGGGCTTAACAGGTTAAACATTTGTGGATGTGACCCCTATTAAACAGTAGCCAGGAACCTGCCTGTGATTAACAACCAGCTGATACAGATCATCAAAACAACATCATCAAAGAACCAAACACTAGTAAGAAAAATAGTGGGAAGAATAAATCTATCATATTCTGTTCTTGCAACAACCAGATAAGTGACCAATTGACTTATACCTTATCAATAAAAATGCATGTATATACATATGTTCTCCTCATGTGCAAAACCTCCATAGAAAATACAAATATATCAATAATATTCATCTGTATTCATGAAAGCCAGACAACAGCAATTCATCATTTAAGCTCCCAGGACACTCTGTAAGTAATGTATCCAATAGGAGAATTTTCCTCTCCCCATCTCCTCCCCTCAACAGCGGCCTAACAACCTCAATACCCATGAACCGTAGCCTAGAATCCACGGGAGCATTTGAGGTGAAGTGACTCTGCTCTGGGTCCCTCTTAACAGTAGTTGCTGCTGAAGGAGGGGAGACAGTTACTCATTGACTTCTACTGCTCAGATTTTCCCATCTGACTACCACTGCCTACAGGGCGTCTCATGAAAATTCACACACACTTTCTGACTCTACAGTGCTGTGGATGGCCAGCAGGAGGATCTCGTCTATGTAAAGAAACTGGTGAGTCACTGCTAACAGGAACAGCAGCACAAGAGGCTGAACCAGGAGACGCAGGGCAGGGGGAGAGACGAGGATGTCTAAATATATTATTTTACAAGTCCGTAATTTCCTTATGATTTCCGAGGAAGTTTTCTGGAAAGAACTATGTAATTTGGTACAAATGATAGGGGAAATAGAGTCAGTGTTCAATAGGTCTTTTTCACAGCAGACATTTTGACTAGTCATAGTAGGAAAAGTAACAATGTACTTCATCTAATAACATTAACAATGGTCCTGGTATTGTGCACGAAGAGACAGCATTCACCTTGAAACTGAAGCAGCTAAATGGAATCCAGCCATCATTCATTTTATTATTTACACCTGATATTTTCCTACTCTGAATATGTGTTCTGTGAAAAAAGGGCCTATTGTTTAAAGTCCAGTTAGTTAATTCCAGTTAATTAATTAATAAAGTGTAACCTAAAGCAGTGGTTCACAAACCTTTTGTGATCCCTTTAAATGAAGCAGTATGTGTTTGCGACCCTTTGAGTTTTCCTACATTTATTGTTTCATTGAGAAGATCTAAACAGGCCTAAAGAGGTTATTATCCAGTATTTTACTAGGAAAAAACATTTCTTCCATCTCTTTAAAGGAAGTTTTTGACATTTTGGGAAATATGCTTATTTGCTTTCATGCTGACAGTTGGAAGAGAAGATCAATACCACTCTCATGCTGCCTGGCAACCTTATGATGATGACAAGACTCCAGTAAGTCATTGGTCCGACCAAGAAATAGTTACAGGATGTAACCCCCCGTAAAACATTTATTGTGGTTTTCACATTTTGGATTTTGTACAGAATAAAGAGACGAGATATAACGTGTTAATTAGTGAGCTTCAGAGGTACTGGTAGGTTGACTTTGTAAGCTTTGGCTGAGCGACTCTAGCCATTTCCCCCTGTTTCCAGTCTTTGTGCAAAGCTAAGCTAACCATTTCCTGGCTCTAGCTTCATATTTAATCGTACAGACATGAGTGTGGTATCATTCTTCTCATCCAACTCTCAGCAAGATAAGCGTGTCAAACTATTCCTTTAACCACCTCAGACTCAACCCACAGAGACTTATAGTCAGTGTCCAGCAGCTCAGCTGAACATGTAATAATGTGTCTACAGACAAGCATACAATTCAACAAATATATGGAGAAAAATTATAAATTAATAATGCAGAAATATTTACTTGGTTTTAAATTAAACTATTTGACTTATAATTGAAATTGTACAGAAATTATTAGGAAATTATAGAAAAATAAAGTGTTACCCTTTATTTGAAGTTTATATGTTCCTTTAGGACTTCACAATAGGCCAGAAAAACACCGCATGACCCTTCAATCTGAAAATAAGGTTGTCGTTCCCGAGGCCTTCAAAGATGGGCAGGCTCTCGTAAGTGTGTTTTCAGTTCTAATTTCATGTCAGTGCGCTTAACCACCATGTTATTCTTTTCAGCTGATAAAACCTTAAAATAACTACTGAAAAAGAGAAAAAAAGCTTTGTGCGCAGCGGGTACCACATAGCAACAGGTGCTAGTAACCGCAAGATGCATGCACTATAGGCAACGTGTAGTGTAGTCTGACCTCAAATAACCTTTATGTATTTATATACCACTCTTAAAGAGGCTGTAAAGCAATCTCCACAGGGTTACGTGTGTCCAGTATTCTGCCTATCCAAGAGAAATATACAGTACTGACACCAATGTTGATCTAACACCAGACAGCTCCCCAAAGCTAAAATACAACCTCAGGAACAGCATTTTAGAGAAGAGCAGAAATGACTTTTCTTTGAATGTAACGCCTCTCTAACAGAGAAAACAAGATAGATCTCAGTCACTGCGGTCCAGTGAATCTAAACCAGCTGACTAACACCTAGTAAAACATACAGACTGGATCTTCAAAGGTCATATCATTGTGATTTCAATACAACAAACAGCTGGACTCTGAGGTCCACGTCATGATTCCTCTACAGCGAGAGGACAACTACATTTGCTAACATCAGAGTTTCACCTGCAGTTATTTGTTATTCCTCAAGTTTTACACTAATCCAGTTCTTCCTGAACTGACCGAGCTGAAAGGGACCTGAAGCTGACAGCGTTCAGCTTCAGCTCGGCTGCAGCTCTGTCAGTGTCTCTCCTCAATCACAGCTTGTCTGCCGTTGCCAAAAAGCAAAGCGGGGTTAGTGAAAGTAGGTCGTGGGTGAGCCGAAATATTAGATGCGTACTTGTACATGTATGCATGTGTTATCTGTGAGCATGTAATCAAGTATTAACCTAAGCCAAATGTGTTTGTTGTTGTGTTTATGTCGTGTGCATTGGTGTTTCTTTTAACTTGAGTGCATACTGTTCTGTCTCTCCATGCATTCTTTTGTACATATGTGTATACTTCTGTGTGTGTGTGTGTGTGTGTGTGTGTGTGTGTGTGTGTGTGTGTGTGTGTGTGTGTGTGTGTGTGTGTGTGGGGTGGTGGTGGGGGTATTAGATTAATCTGCTGACAGGGATATTGCCTCTAAAGCCAGGCTCACTGCTCCAACATGCTAATGAAATGGGCAGGCCTCCACAGTAGGATCAGACACAGAGGTCAGCAGTGGAGAACATTGTACTATTAAGGGACACGCACATATATATATATATATAAACACAAATGAATGCATGAGTTCACCAGCACATGTAGCACATGTGCAGATAGACATTAAAGTGTGCACAGACGCACGTAGATGCACGGGTGAGTGGAGACAAACACAAACAAGCACACTTGGAGACCCAATCAGTCAGTCCAGGACACACACACACACACACACAGATAAATCCAAGTTCGGGACAAACACACACTAGCACACAAACACACTGAGTCAGTCAGAGTTAAGGCAATCAACAGTAATCTGTCTACCAGGGCTACAGACCATCTGTAGTGGAAACCTAGCAACCAAAAATATTTTCATAACTAATGTGTGAGCAGGTTTCGAAAACATGTCCATTCCACACAACGCTGTTCCACGCCATTCCAGCCTTTGTGTGACATTTGACACATGTGAATCAAGAAGAAAGGAGAATGATCTTTGTGTGTGTGTGCGTGTGCGTGTGCGTGTATATCTAGAGCCTGCTGAACCGGCTGCCCTGGTGTCCACAGCATTCCACAAACCTCAGCCACTGGACAGGATCTTGACTAGTCAATAAGCAGGTCAAATGGCCCCAGACAGGGCTGGAAGCCCCAGAACGTGATTGGTCAGAGCAGAGGAGTGGTCTGATTGGTTGGGAGAGGCAATGGTACTTTATTCATTCTCCCTTGCTGCTATATGGCTACTATGCTTCCTCCTATTTTATTGAAGATCGCTGAACCATTCACAGATGTCATTGTATGTGTGTGAGTGTGTGTATGTGAGTGTATTGTTTGTTGAGTGTATAGGGACATGATGGACAGTGGGTTGAGGGCACAAGAAAAAAGATGAAGCCAAAACAGTAAAAAAAACAAAACAAAAAAACAACAAAAAAAAAAACAGAATAATCACAGTGGAAAAGTGGAAGACAATGCAGAAAACAGAGATATATCTCCTCTGTGCTTTGAACTCTTTTACCAAATCCATTTTCAGCTCACAGCAATAAATGATACATTCATGAGACAGTCTGCATTGCCATTTTGTTGGCAAATAACAGAGAGTCACTGCACAACACACAATAAATGTTTATGTGTTAGTAGACAAAGGCTTGGATGACTGTTGTCAGACAGTCTTGTTTTCTTATCAAATCTTTATAGTAGCACATTTGTTCTCTGAATGCTGGCAGTGGACTCAACAACCGTGGTCTGAATCCAACTTTATTCACACATGTAAACAAAGTCACTAGGAAAGGACAGCTGCTCTGTAACTGTAATTCATCACAATCCATTTTATCTTTATGTTGGGAATTATGACTTAGTCTTATGTTATTTCATACTTGGTGGTTATGTTTTGTTTTGAGCTGAATTCTGAACTTAAAGGGGGGAATACACTGATTTTACACATCAAAGTCAGTTTACTAGTCAGGCAGCCCGTGAGAACAGTCATATAGTGTCATCTGTGGCTCTCAAGGAGCTTAACAAGATAAAACAACCCTGATGATGTCACACTGATGTCATCTGGGTTATCTCAGTTTGGGCCATAGACTGTATATAAAGATGGACGACATGACAGCTTCCCAACAGTGAAGACAAAACATCTCGATCGCCATCTGGTGGCTGGCTGCAGTATAGGTCATAAACCCTGTATCCGGGATATTTTGTCTTAATTTTTGTACAGTGGGCGGAAGTGGAGACGTGCTGTCCATCTTTATATACAGTCTATTGTTTGGGCATGGAGACTACAAATTAATATGAGAAAGACTGGGTTACACACTGGGTTATGGAGTTTGACAGATGTGAGGGTGTACCACACAGCCAGGTACCAATCAAAGACCCTACTGTGTTGCATTATGGGAAGTGTAGGATGATGGAACCAGCGTTTTTGGGGCTTAAAGCTGCACTGTCCATGTGGGTATCTGTTTTGTTTATATCATCATGCATTTCTGTTGTCAGTTACACGCTATTCTGATGATGGACAGTTGGTGGCTGTAACGTGCCAGAAAAACATAGCAATGCGCAGGCAAAAGCAGAGAAGCAGAAGACAGCTAGCTAGCAAAACATGAGCTGTTAAAATATTTTTAAAAATGGCTTGGCAAATGTTTTATGTGGATGAAAATGCAGTCAACACGTTTGTCAGACCTCACGGATACACACAATGTAATTTGGTGAGCAACACTGAATGTAAACATAACTTGTTTGTTTACAAGAAAACTCAGTGCACCTTTTACCCACACTAGGGACTAAAACTCAGGATATCTCGGCCCCCGATGCAATGATTTTGTCCATTCTTTTTTTTAAGAAGTCTGTTAATATGTATGTCTTTAAACCTAACAATATATTTTTGCTCAGTTTCGGGTTTATATAAGTTCACTCAGCTGTAAATAATCCAGTAGGTTTCATGGTTGTCCATATGAGATCACATGTGGAATTACTTAAACGCACCCTGTAATTCATAATTCAAACAAAACTGAGTACACATTTACTCTAACAGGTTATTTTTGACATAGACTGTATTGTGAAATTGCTTGTGATGACACCCTTAGATATATGAGAAACACATTCACTAAAAATGTCCTGTTTACAAAAATGCATATTATATTCATTTATTTGATGTTGGCTTAGGCTCTATGGAATATTAAATCATTCAAAAAGGTGCACTTGAAAACAGGGTTTTGTATCTGTAAGCTTAGTTTTATAGACTTGTATATTTTGTTTTTTGTCTGCAAACTGAGTTTTGCAAGTCTGCGGATTCAGACACAGGCTTGCAAACTCACTTTCACAATCTGGGTGGCAAGAATACTTGCGTGCATGTGCACATGCATGCTTACGGACTTTTGACAGGTTTAATGCGTGGTAATGTTTTGTACACAGGGTGTCGCAAAAGAAACAGGCTATCCGCAAGGGAGGGAAGGCGGGATCTCCAGCTTCTGACCAATCAGTGTCTTTGGAATCGCTGCACACAACACAGTTGGCTAGTCAACACTGTCAGTCAACCATCATGCTCAATCAACATAGAGCCCAGCCATGTAAAGCGATCCAGCCCTGGAAGATGGACTCCGGCAGGCCTCCGTGACCACCAATACGTCAACAAAATATATAAACTTGTGTCCAATGTAACATTAACTGTTTTGAAAAGGTACAAAAAACAATGTTTAGAAATACAGAAATATTTTTTAATGATGGATCGTCCTAGTCGTGTAACAATAACATTTCTTTTTCAACACAACAGTAAGAAAAAATAGTATATATATATATATATATATATATATAGCGAGTAGAAACACTACTGTTACCCCCATCCTATCCAAGGACGCTACAAACAGGGACTGGTTAAAGTTTACTTTATGGTAATGCTAGTTAGCTGGCTGGCTAACATTAGCTATCGGACTTGGACAGTCCATTATTAAAAAATATTTCTAAACATTTAGACAAAACAAAATGTACAAGTCTACAAAACTAAGCTTACAGATACAAACGTTAATGCACAAGCTTGCAAAACTACGGTTACAGATACAAAACCCTTTTTTCAAGTACACCTTTTTGAATGATATAATATTCCATAAGGCTCAGGCCCAAAAATATTTTACATGTGAAATCTATCATTACAAAGTGAGAAGATGTTTGACTGAAGTCAGATTAGTCTGAGGTCAGACGCAAGCCCAAGTCAACATCATCTGTTACTGATCCATAGGCTCCCTGACATGTCCTGACATGTTCTCTCTGCAGTTGTCAGACTGTTCAGACTGAATCCACAAACCACATCCGATTACTATAGCAACGCCACAAGTCCTCATCTCCTCCTGCTTTCATCCCCAAATCTCATAAATGTTGGCACTTCTCCAGCTACTTTAATTTATCCACAAAATCCATTTCTTGTCACTTTCTTCATTCCTTTCATCTACATTTATATCTTGCCTCCACAGACTCCACATATCATCCATCCACACCATCTCTCCCCACTACTCCAGCACCAAAAATATCTACAGCCTGAGTGAAAGCAATGACTAAGTGCTAATAATCAACCCTTTTCCCATGTTTAAATTGTTGAATGAGAAGCCTCCCTATTCTGCAATGGAAAGGCTAAAGTAAACCAACCACACAGCACTGTCAATGCTTGATTGTAATCTGAGCCGATGGGGTCGGAGGGCTGGACACGTGGTTCAATAAGTAAACTTAAAAAGTTAAGGGTCAAGGTTTTGGCCAGCCCCTCCAGAGCTTCTTTATTGTACTGTGTGTAACCAAAATTTAACAGAAGAAGAGAGTGCAGCATCTTCTCAGCTTGCCAAATCACTGGTCCGATCCAACTACTAAGTGTTTGAAATTCTGGCTCCAGCCCAGTAACCCAACGTACACTCTGTTGATGTTGACTGACCTTGGGAAACTTTATTTTATCTCATCTAGGTGATTGCTCCAACCACAGGCTCTGTCCTGTTGTTCTACCATCCTTTCATCACCCACCCAATGTAACATCCTTAATTTAATTTCAGCATCGATCTGTCTAACAAATGTCTATCTGTCCATCTATCCATCCCACTACTGGTTATGTCACGGTGATATAATTCGCATGTTACTCACCAGGCAGTCTGTTCATGTTGACTCCCTGAGCAGACAGGCCGATGCCCATGTACCTGCACAAAACAACAGAAGAAAAATACAAGCTGTAGTAGATTTTATACATTATATAGCATGCATCTACATTTAAACATATCTGTAATCGCTTGAGAGTATCAACTTTTAAGTGTTTTCTCAGGTTAACTTTGAAAAGTATTAAAATAAAGCTTTGGATCATACTTTGGTGAGTGTCAGGCAGAGGTGACTTTGAACACACTGTCTTTGATCTCCTTACATATCCCAAATGTGTGGACTAGTTATAGCAGAGTGAAGTGTCGCCAAGGGGCAGTCGTAACATCAAAAGTAACAGCGAGAGTTGGAGCTCAGGGGTCAGCTGTGACATCATAAGTCCGTCACACCAGGATAAGCGCTTGGCCTGCATCCTTTTCATGTAAGCAAGCTTACGAAAGCCCAGCAAAAAGCCTTTTTGCTCAATTGAACATCAGTCAGCATCAAAATTGTCAGCTGAATGCGTTTGGCATAGTCTCAGCTCACTTTGGCACATGCTGATGTCATCACTCAAATCCCACCAATAAATTATTTCTTGTGTAAGCCGAATGGATGGCTCACAGGTTTCCTGCATGACATCTAGGCTGTAAGAGGAGGTCAGCAGGAAGATGTTTTTAAGGAAGTGACGTGATGCAGAGTGACAGAAATAAGTCTATATCATTTCTCCAGCAATTGTTCATCTAGGGAAGATTTAATTAAAAAACAAGACAGAGTCTACTGCCATGGTAGCAGCTCTGTGAGGCTGTGCTCAGGCACAGCAGTGCTTTGAGCTAAATACTAACATCAGCAGAGAAATGTACATTTTGACTTGATGATGGGACTAAATGAAAAGTTAAGGGCTCACCAATGTTAATACAATTCATCCTGAGGGGGACATGAATGAATGTCTGTACCAAATTTCATTGCAATCCATCCATTAGCTGTCAAGACATTGCACTAAAAAAACTAAAATGTCTTATGGTGGCGCTAGAGGTCTTGGGATCACTAAAATCAGAAGGCTTCATCCTCTGAGGACCATGAATGTCTTCACTATATTTTGTAAGCTAACTAGTTCCATAGGCTATTTGGGACCTCCCAAATGTTGAACATTGTAAAAGGGACAGACATCTTAAATCATTTTAGTTGAACAACAGTTGATAATAGGCACTAATCCTCAGGCTTGTTAAAAATGTCGAAACAGGAGGAAGCACACACATCCAGACCACAAAAGGGGGCAGGTGCTGAGCCGAAACAGAGCAAATTACAAAATATTTTGTATTTTGTTAAAAAAGGTCGCCCATCCAGAGGCTTGAAACTTATATATTGTTTCAACAAATATGTCCAAAAACTCTTTTATCCTCTTCTGAAAAATGAAAAATATGCACAATAGATACAGTATCATTACAGTTTATATTTAATTACACAAAAATTTTTGTTTTCCTCCATGCTTTTGAGAGACCAAAGCCTGAGAACTGAGACCATAGTATTAACATTTTGTGGTTTTGGAGTTCCAACTCCGTAGTCAATCTCACATTTGGGTTTATTTTGATTTACATGTTATAGCCCAGTTTCAGCGGTATAACTTGTAGATACAAACACAGTGCATGTTATTATAGTGGAATGTTATGGCATTACTCGCATGCAGTATTTCCTGACATACCGCTTCGATCTGCTCTGTAAGAATGAAAGGATTGTCCATTTAGCAGGGTTTGTGATGCATTGTATGTCTTTATTTCAAGGTGCAACTTCAATATGAATTCAATATGTTGTTAAGTCCTGCTTCTGGTCCAGTGAACCAGACAATCACGCCATACACTACTATACACTGCTGTCTGGTGTTTCAACTCAAGCAGCTAAGTTCATTCAGAAAGGCTTTCCCATTTACAACTAAGGTAGTTAGGTAGTTACACAAACAGACACTCCCACATTGCAGTTGACTTTTACACCAGAGTTTTGTTCTGTTCGCACTGAACGGTACTGATCAACAACCCCAACGATCCCAGCAGATGCTTTAGCTAAGGGGCAGTAATGTGGCTTACTTATACTGTATGGCTAGCTGTATGGCACCATTTGAAAGCAAAGAGCTGTCCTTATTTATTTCCCCCTACACAGTTAATCTTTGACTTTTCTAAACTACAAGTTGATGACATTTGTCGGTAATGCAGCAGTTTGGAAAATTGTCATTCAGATCCGTCCAGAGACTCCTGGGAAAAATCAGTATGGGTAAATCATGACTGCAGCGAAGGAATCCCCTCACCATTGTAGGGACCACAGGAACTCCACAGATGAATTTGTTCATTGTGTGATGTAAACTTTTACTTTGGAATTTAAGTTTGTTACACTTACAGTTGTCCCTCACCTCCAATCACTTCCTGTAACTGTAACCTGACATCTTCTGGATGACGTCCCTGACCAGGTCAACAAAACTCCAGCTCCCCCTTTGCCTTCTCTCTTACTCTCTGACCTTGACGGAGGTCCTCTCCTCGTGTGGTCTGCACGGAGCAGACACACTGAACTCTTTTCTTACGGCAGCGACGCGAGAGCCTGCGTAAGATCCCTGGTTAATACACCGCTAACCTAGGGTAACCAAGTTTATTTAGCACTAGTGGCTACAACACAAAGTCTGCCTGCTAAGTTAACTTTAAGAGCGACAGGAGCAACGAAGCAAGTTAGCGCCAAGCTGCTAACTCTGAAAGAGAACAAAGGAGCAACCGGTTTCCTCCGACCTGCACCATCAGAACACTGCACGGCGAGGACTGCATTCACCATCAGAACCGCAACTTTCCCCAGCTCGGCTCAAACCCACAACCGATGGAATCGCCAGCTAACACAGCAGCACACCAAGGAGTTCCTCTCCTCACGAACTGGTAACTAACTGGGCATATCTAGCTATCATAGCAATGGTACACGGCTAAGCACAGGACTGTTAAACTTCATCAATGTACTGTAACTTTACATGTATTGATTTTATTTACTAAGCTGTATTGTTGTGATCTCTGTTTAAGTTATTGGCTCCACCACATAGCTAAGGGTCTAACCATCCTCTTTCCTAACCTGGCCAGTAAAACCAAAGAAGAAGAAAAAAGTAAATCCAGTGTTGTGAACTAGTGCATATTTCTGTTAGAGAAACATTGCTGGTTCGTTCTCCGGCTAGCTGCTACTAGAAACAGTTTGCGGGCTCTGCCACATCCCAGAATACAAAGCTCATCTGGCTACAGGAGCTGTTTAGCTCAAACTTGCAGAGTACACCTGATAGAGTCGGATTGGGGTCAGATCACATTCCCACCACAAACGGACCGCTTCAGAGTTCGTTTGGAACCGGATTGAGACCACCTCTTCTTGAGGGTCTCAGTACGATTGTTTTGGTCTGCACCCGAGTCCGATAACTGTGTTCACACCTGCCCAAACAAACCACACTAAATGGGTAAACGCACCAGGGTTTGTTTTAACCAAACAGGTTAGGTGTGAAAGCGCCCTTAGACTAGTCAAAAGTCTGTATATTCCATACCACTAGTCTGCTACAGGAGTAGACATCAAATTGTACTTACAAACAAGTGCACTGTGGTGAGAATTGATTTATTTATCAAATTTTAGCTAAAGCAGTTTAAGAAATTTGTGTTTCGGTAGCCCTCAGTGTTACTCTAAGAGCTTGCTTTTGCTGCTAGCCAGTTTGTGTAGAAACTGTAAGAATTCCGGTTCAGCATTCAAATACCACATATTCAATGCAGTCTAGTCAAGCTGTCAGAAGTTGGTGTTAATTCAAGCGCTTCCCTTTTTAATTAAAACACAGTGTGCCACCGGCCCCATGTTACTTACAGCAGGGGTTCTCAACCTTTTGTAACTCAAGGCCCACTTCTGATTGTTAAAACATTTCTGAGAACCACCTTCCCAAATAAAATTAAAAAAACCCAAAAAAAACCCCCATAACATCCCAGGTGTTTTGCATTTAAGTGTCTCTGGAGCTTCGATGGTTTTAGTGCCTCATTTGACAGGATTTCACCACATTTAACACACTGTGCTGTCTTTATGATTCCAAATTTAATGTATTCAGGGTCATATTTGTTACGATGTGTTGTAGGAAGCAGCAGGAAAAGGACCCAATCGCAGACAGCTGAGGAGGCTCAAACAGTTTCAAACATTTATTGTTGGCTTACTTGCAGGTACAGGCAGGTAGGTAAGTCCAGATTCAGGAAATCACAAAAGCAAAGAAATACGTCCTAACACAGGACCAAGAGAATCTCACACAGGAGGCCAGAACACATCCGACACAAGACAATGAACCAACATGGAACAAAGGACAGGGACCGATATAAATAAGAGACTAACGAGGGAATCAGGGGCAGGTAAGTAATGGGGAACAGGTGTAGGCAATCATGGACAGAGACATGAGGGCAGGCACACACTGGAAACAAGAGACAAGGCTTCAAAATAAAACAGGAACCAGACAACCTAACGGGACCATGACAATATTTTCCTTTTTCATTTAAAAAACGATCAATTTTGTGTCACATCCGAACGTTACGTTAGGGAACGTTAGCTAGCTAACAGTGGCAAAACACGTTTGTCTCAACCTGATGATGTGTGGTGATTGGCTGGTGATATTCAAATGTAACTGGTCATTGAAATTATGCATTTTAAGTTTTTCATTTATGTGAATTCTTGAGCACATTCGGACATAAAAATAACTAGCTTTGTAAATTACCAAAAAAAAAATTATTTCAATCTTACCATTTCACACTACCACTGCCTCCGCGGCCCACTAGATGCCGCTCTGAGGCCCACCATTGGCTTGAGAATGGCTGACTTTGTTTGTACCTGGCTCTTACTGCCATTCATTCCAGTCTGAGTAACCAATAGAGCCTGAGATAGAGCCGCAGCATGCTACCAGCCCTGAGAAACATGCGTTATGTACCTAGCTGTTTCTGCCACATCTTCCAGCCTGAGTCAACTGTAAAAGACAATCCTCTGACTGTTACTGCCCTGCATTTCAGTTAGTGCATGTTGAAATTTTGGTAAGCAAACCTACTCTTGTAAACCTGCGTTTTCTGGCCCCAATTTGTTATGCCCACTAGCATCACTAAATGGTGCTGTAGCTACCCCTCTTCCACAGGAAGCTACTCAGTGTAGGCCACCACATTTATTAGGTTAGCCTAGTGTACTGCCCAAGCTACACTACAAGGTGTCTGCCAACGCAACACCATAGCTAACCACATTTGCTTTGTTGTACAAGACAAAGTGCTTAATCTTGCCCTCCATTACAGGCACAACAATGGAGACCCCTGTGTAGAGCAGTTTATTTCTTCACTAGCACAGAGCCTAAAACCTGGCTACTCTGAATTTATCAGCAGTTTGAATTTCAGTGAGTGCAGGAAAGAAATAGACTTGCTACTCAATGACAGGTATGATGCACAGACAGCATCCAAAGGCCCACTGTTAACATGTTTGCTTCTGAACTTCCACAGGCAAACCAGCCTTGCCTCTTGGAGCAAAGCAGCTCTAGAAAAAGAGATAGAATCCCTTAGAGCGCAAAATGCTGTGAAGTTCAGTGAAGTTCAGATTGCTAATAAGAAAGCCTAAATTCTGATTGGACTCAGACACCATTGTGCAACTTTTTAACTGTACACTTGGACCAACTCACTGGTATGGTAGTATTTTGTCAATGAGATCACTATTGCAAAACACCTGCTTAGGACATTCCATTATGACATTATCATTCTAGGTGCCACTCCCTCTGCAGCTCACCTTAACACAATGACATCACTAACATTCCTGTTCTCACTAACCCTGATGAATAACTGAGAACATCACAGGTTATCTGTTATACTATGTCATTGTTGTTGATCTGTTTATTTTTGTTTTTGTAACTTGACTGTTCTTGCGTAGCCAAGATAGATTGTGTCAACAAATTGTTACATATTTTGGTGTCCATAAAGCCATATAACTTAAAATATAATTTAAGTTAATTTGGTTACTTTTGATAACTACTTCAGGAACAGTGCGTGATGTCACTTATTCTGACAGCCATCTTGGAGCAAACAACGCCTGGATTGGTTTGATCATGATCATGATCATTGTAAGTACTGAGTGCACTCTGGTCAACATAGCAGTACAAGCAGTTGATGGTATGGTATGATAAAACTGCTCTCTGCCGTGGCACAGAAACATTTGGCGAGCAGGACAGCTGATGCAGATATTGGTAACAAGATGACTGAGACCAGGTTGCGAGTGACATATTTGGAGGCACTGTATTTGGCAATGAACTTGGAACAGTGATATCAAGATTGCTGTTTTAATGCAGACTCAAGGTGAGGGAAATGCTGCTGAAGAATGTTCACAAATTCAAAAGCCACCTCAGTGACCCAGGGATGTCTGACCTTACCAAAACAACCACAGGAAACAAAGATGAGCAAAGAAAGTACTCTCAAATCAAGAGTACATTAATCACATTATTGAGGAAAATACAACCACAGACAGTCCTAACTAGCCTGAAAACATTATAAAACATATGAAACTTATTTATTTGCATTGGTGGTTTCTAGAAACTCTAAACTGCAATCATGCCATACTGCAAGGAAAACCTGCATTGGTTATAGACCTATCAACTGTCATATAGCCTAGGTAGAAATACTAATAATGTAGCATGCAGGGTTTAAATTGTTAGTTTGATATCACACTAATGTTAGCATCTTACAATGCAAAGTGAGCGTGTTAATATGATAACATTTAGCGTTTAATGTTTAGCACATCAGCACGTTAACATGCATATGGTGAGCATGATAAACGCAAACATTTGGCAACGTGTTAGTTTAACATGCTAATGTTGCGCACGTTCACATTGTTTCATTTTAGCTAACATTTAGCATTCTAGCATGCTATTACAACACTTATATCAAACCTAACGTTGGCATGCTAGTGTGCTATGTTAACATTAATTTCAAAGCACAGCTGAGGCCTACACAAATTCAGAGATTGGTTTTAGAACTGTCTGTTATGAACTGAAGTGCTGGTCAAGTGGTGCTTTTCTGTAAACATGAACATTCATCCTCTGCGAACCCTGAATTTCCGTACCAATTTTTACAGCAATCCTTCTAATAATTGTCAACACTGAAAAACCTACATTGTTATCCTTAGAGCCACCCCGGTGTTTAGCTTTAACATAGAGTTAAACTCTTGTCCAATTATTGCTAGCCAATAATGACATTAGCTAAAATTTACATAGGCACATACACGTAAATGACAAAATGTATTTGCAGAGAAACTCCTGGATGGCACTTTTTTCTTTTATATCTAATAAAAAGACTGTTTTCACTGTTGCATTACATCAATTCTTGACTGAACTGTCAGTCTGCACAGTCTGCTTATAACTGCTCTAGAAATCAGTGTGAATTGGTAAAACCTCGCTTGATGAGAACTTTGTTCTCATGAGATTGGGTGCTTTGATAATATTCATAGACAACAGCCAACGCAGTGCAGTGATCCATGGACCTGAATATGAAACTGGCACTTCACAGAGTACAGACACTAAAAACGAATAACAGGAAATGCTGAAATGATTATTGCTCCAATCAATTTGAAACAAAAAACAATTTTCATTTTGTTTGGCCATTGTGAAAATGTTATTGGTGGAATAATTGACCTACTGACCCAGGGCTGGAAAAGGTTACCATAGTGGCATAGGACACATACATTTGCTTGTATTTGCTTACCCATCTCGACCTTTGCTGACAATCTTGACTTCAAAGTAGTAAATCCCACAGGCGGCGGGAATTGGGTGTGTGGCTCGTACTGATGCTGCGTCCTTGTGGTTCTTACCATGGCCTGCAAGAGGGGAAATACAAGGTGCACATGAACAATATGGTAATATCATTTTATGTAAGGAGTAAAAGGAGTGTCAAGGTTTGTGGTGGCACCGAGTTTCACTGCAAGGAGGTAAGCCAACAGTTAAGAGACATTAGACTGCTGCTTCCAATATTATTTCACCAGAAAAATGGAGCTTCAGAAAAACATTGGGCTTGTATTTGATTGTTGATTTTCTACCAAAGCTGGTAGAGCAGACAAACGGTTTCATCAAATATGTTTGGCTGTTGTTGGCTAAGGTTAATTACCAAACCAGCAGAGGCAAAGCCAACTGGTTCTAACTACATGCATTTTGTTTTTTACACCAACAGGATGTTTCGCATATTTAAGAAAAATCCTCAGTTGTAACAGTGGAACATTTAGAAAATGTAAGCTTCTGGAAAATCAACTTCTTTCCTAAAAATCAACTATATCCTTATATGCATTTTTTAAGTTAAAAAGTTCTTATGTGCCACAAACTTAACCGAAAAACAAATTATTTGACACAAAACTTTTATCGCATTTGGCTTTCCACTGTTTCCCTCATCTGAGTGTGGCAACAAATATCAGTTCTAGGTTTGTTAAATCTGATCCAGTGGTTAAGGTAGGGCTAACACAGCTGACCAGAGCCTGACTGCCCTCTGTACAAGCCAAATCATAGCACTGGTGGGGGGGTCACTTGTCAGTCTTGTGACAAAGCTATATTGGGGCGGTGACTCTACTGATCTACTGTACTTTCAGGAGCTTTTTAAAAACTATTTTTATGCTACATTTCCTCTGTGTGGCTGTGTTTGATGAACAAGTTCCTCTTTGTCATACTTTCTAGGACGTCTTATCAATCCACTATCAGATATTCACATCCAACTATTGGTCTTGATGTACTGGGACTTACAATGAAATCTAGTGATCAGTCATGCACAGATTAAGCCCAGATGGGATGATGATTTTCTCCCAATAATCCATACTTTTGTTAAGGTGACTTTTCTATAATAATTTTTTTTGTCTCTGTGCGTAAAGATAATAGACTTTATAAACACTCTGTGGTAAAGACATAAACAACAGGGTCATAAGGGCTCATGTATTGTCTGTGGACCAATTACATTCAAGCAGTCATTATTGTCTATCATTCTATATTCAGATGGCTGCTTATGCAATCCCTCGGGTCATGAGAGAGTGAGGTGTGTTGTATAACTGCTATGTAGGCCCTACAGTAAACATGTGCATCTCTTTCTGTTACATGTAATGTGTCTGTCTGTGTGTGTGTGTGTGTGTGTGTGTGTGTGTGTGTGTGTGTGTGTGTGTGTCTAAGAGACAGACAGAGCAGGGAAGCTCCGGCTACTAACATGCAGCCAGCTGGGAACATGCAGGACACATAGTAATGATCACATATGCTAGCTGACTGAAACTGAGCTTAGTGTTCTGGTCTACTGCATTAAAGTATGACATACTTCTGCATTTCTTAAATTGTATGTAACATTTACACTGGTAGTGATTTTCTCATTCATGAAATCATCATCCACACCATGAACAGACAATGTTTACAGCAGATAAATGTCATGCAATCATTCCCTGTTACAGTGATATTGAATTAAAGTACATTAGGATTTGCAGATCATTATTAATACATAAATATACACATATGCTTGTGTGTGAATGTCATACAAAAATACAGTAACCATAGCAGTCAATGCTGTCCGTTCTATGACTCAACATATCTACTGTGGTACCAAGTCATGTTATTACATGTCTTTTCATGCCTGTTCTTGTGTGTGTGTGTGACTGACTGTCCGGTCCAGTGGTTGCAACAACATTCATGGCGTCTATTTTTAGCTGCTCCTCGTGAAAACGAGTCGTCGGCAGGTCTCTTTACAACTGCATAGATGGGTAGGACAAATGGCTACTACTTTAACAACACCTACTGCCCCCTAAATGACAATCCTCAATTTAAAGTGTTGCGTTTATAAAACAGAATGCCATGTAGGATTTTTCACAGTCAGGTGATTAGCAGAAACTGTCTAAGGGTGTTTTAAAGACACATACCTCCAACTACAACAATATTAGCTACTACTGTAACATTTACAAAAAACACTATTTAAAATAAAAAAGTGCCGTTCAATAACAGCAAGTACAACAAAGGCCGCAATGCCACGTTGTCCTCTGCCCCGTCCCGTCAACAGCAGCAGAAGAGTGAATACTAACACTATGTCACCAATGAAGATATTGTGGAAGAGTAGAGTGCTGCAGAGATGATGTATTTTTGTAGGCCAACCCAGAAGTTAGTATCGCCCTGGTTCCCTCAACAAAAAGCCAATGGGATTTTTCCATTAGATTTTGGATTATTGCAGAAAATAAGCTCTGTGGCAAACAACAGTTTATGATACTTACATGTTTTGTTCAGCAAGATAATCTTCGCAAATGAACACCACTTTTAGGATTTTTGAAGCCTAAATGCAATCGCCAGAAGTAAAAAGCTAACGTTAGGTTACATGACTTCCAACTTATAATTTGATTTTGCACGCTTACCTTTTCTACAAAAGCCTTTCAGATAGTTTGAGTTAGAATAGTTTACAAGACCGCAAGTATTTCCACAACGAGGCTGTAAAGGCGGACGAGTGAGTAGATGAGTTTCTGTGTTCGGCGTGATGCCGTGATGCCGTTTAATGTCCCCGGCAACCTCTGTAGCCTCATTTACACACTTGTTAGCAACCACCTTTTTTAATACACGTAAAAGCTTCAAAATTCACGAGTGGGGTATTTACTGATGTATTTATGTCACAGAACAAAACGTAATCTCTTAAGCTTGTGCTAACCACAGACCTTATTTCATCCCTTGTTTTGGAGGCCATCCTAGACTGTCAGATAAATTGTTAGATTGCTTGAAGAAACACAGACTCTCTGGAATTTGTTTTAAAGGTACTTCAATAACAATTTCAGACTTTTTTCCAGAACAGAAGATCTGACAACAAAATGACAAAGTGAATATTCAGTTGTAGTTGTAATTCCCAGTTAGAGATATTGGGAATATCTGACAGCTACTATATCTCGCACTTGGTAAAAAGAACTTGTAAAATGTCAACAGACCAGTGGCAAAATGGCTGCAAAGCCTCCATCTCTGGCAGTTACATCTAAACAAAATCCAATATTGACACTAATACAGTTGATCCAGCAGATTGAAAAGGAGCTAGACACCGTGTGTTTTACGTTTTGACAAACCACTACAAATACTAAACACAACAAAAGTTATATTAATAAGTAATGATAATTTAGCTATTTAAACCGTGAGACTACAAGGCTAGCAGTGGAGGTAACCATCTTGTAATAATGCATGAACACCTGCTCAAGGTCTGAATAACAGACCATTCTGCCGACATTGCGTGAATTCAGAATAAGGCAAAGGCCACATGTCAATATTTTACCCTTTTACTTAAAAATGTTATGCTAAACACTAGGAACTGTTAAGATACAAAGAAAAAGACTACTATCTAACAGCTTTAACTGGTCATAATATATTTACTGTGAACAGTATACAGTATGTATTCAACATAACAATGTTCAGATATGTGTCAGTTTACATCCTGTAGTTTTTGTTGCAAGACATTAGTCGTGACTAGACAACTAGAAAAATCTCAGTCTCAGACTTTTTTTTTTTTAAACCTCCAGTAAGGAGTGTTGATGGTATTATATGTGAATCTCATGACTCCTTGTAATATGAAACAGTTACTTGAAGCTGATTTTGCTTTCAGCTCGCTATTTTTATTTGCTGGTTCAAATGATTGAGTTTATCCTCAACAAACCCCACTCTCACCATACAATATAAAATCGTGGGCAGCCACTCACAACACACAAGCGCAAACAAGCCAATTGTACACCATCTTTCCAGTCTGAAAGTAACTGGTGGCCAGTATAGATGGTCACCAATCCCACCCCAGGAAATACCCTTCAAAGGCTCTACAGACCCATGGAACATTCACACAGGTGTTTTCAGTTGTGATCCCTGATTAGACCTCAAACTGTGCTTAATTGACATTTCCTTAACTCCTCTTAGTTTTGTTGCACCTGTTAGGGTAAAACCACTTACGTCTTTCAAAATTTTCTATGTTTCTTAGTTAATAAACTGAAAATGGGCTGCATTTATATATCGCTTTTACCCAAAAGTGTTTTGCAATGTGCAACAAACCCAGTAACCATTCAAGGTTAATTCAATTCAAGGCTTTCTGAATGGGAGCAACTAGGGTTTGGCATGTGGTCAGGGGGAGTCGGGGATCGAACCATCCACTCTGTGATTAATATACAACCCACTCTACATCCTGAGTCACAAACACCCTACAGTAGTACATGGAGTTTAGATACCTCACAGAATTCCCATCAAAGCTCTGGCCAACTTAGACCTGAACAGGAGTCTAATCAACCAGGATACAGAACAAAAAAAACTGTGACCTGTCAGAGGTCTTAACTGCTCTCTGAAAATGTTAACTGACTCAAGGGGAATCAAAAGGATATGTTTTTTAGAGGTGTTTTATGTACATGACATAAATAAATTACTAAGTTTGGAATTGGACAGGAGGTGGAGGTGACAATTCAGGAGCTAATGTCAAATGCTAATGTTGTTTGACATTAGCTCCATCACAACACAAGTAAGGCAAAACCTGTGTAACTATGCAAAACCTTCCGCCTCTCTCTCTGCTGCCTCATATCACTCCGCTAAGCTCCTCCCACCAAACCCACAACTTCGGCCCGGCAGCAGAAGGTCGCCCTGCGAAATCTCATGCCTCGTAGGGCTCACTCTCCAAGCCGTGAGCCTCACAGAGACCCCGGTCCCTCTGGCCGCGACTCTCAAAGACGCCCCTCCAGGGCAGAGCACCCAGGCTTCAGAGGCAGCTACAACGCCGTCTAACAGCGGGATGAGATGCTAGTACACCACACACACACCACCGTCCCCCCTCAAAAGTTATTCCCCACTGTTTGTCATCATGCCTCTTTGCCACGTCGATACGAGCGCCATGGCATCGAACAAAATGAGCCCGAAGCTCCATGTGGAGCCGGGACGTGTTGTTTTGTGCTATACGCCGCTGTAGGCAAAGGAGGTGTTGGAAATGTATCACAAGTTGCAGAATTTTCAGCAGGATTTTCAGCCATTGAATCAGGCTTTCACCGTCTGAAGGGATGCGCACGCGCATCTGCATATGTAGAACAGCCAATAGGAACGCGCCGTCTCTCTGCAATAACTTATGATTGGTCAAAGTCTCCCGTCACGGGATAGATTTTCTGAAGCCTGAAAACAGAGCCAAGAGGAGGGGCAGAAGTAAACGTTTTCTCTCAGACCACTTGAATTACAATATGCTGGACAGTTATTATGGAATTTTTGCCCAATGACGCCAAAAACAAAACAAAACTGCCTACCCCACTTTTAAGTTCAGCAGATATGGTTTAAAACAAGTTACCGTAGCTAAATACAGTGGTGCCAGCCCTATTCCAGTCTTCTTATAAGACACCATTTTGTACAAATGATCAAATGGGCAAATCACTTCACATACAGGAGCCTCACTGGACAAAATGCATTGTAGCCACAAGACACCTCGAAAAACAGCTGGTAGGTATAACTTTGATTTCTAACTTATAGCAGTATTTGAATTTTGCTTTCTGACTCTCAATGTTAAAGTAGCAGTGTGTTGGACCAATGGACTTGGACTAGTCCAAGGTGTCCTGAAGGGGCAGCTCTTGGATTATGAGCCAATGGGGCTGCTACTTTTAATTGCAATTAGGTCCTTGCATTACTGGACCAAAAGCTTTGTCTTCATCCTTGGCACTTTGTCAAGCTCTTTCTCAATAGATGACTCCATTGTGCCTTGGTTTGTCGCCGAGAGTAAAGTGGTTGGGATGACGGTCAGCACCTCATGATTCGTGTCAGAAGAAGGTGTTTCATATTTACACATCCAGCAGACACGGAGCAACTTTACCATTATTTTTAGGTCTTTCATTTTAATATCAAAATGTTGATTAGAGCAGCTTTGAGTACTTCACAGTATTGTTCAGATGTAAGGGGAAAAAAAAGGTATGCAAACCTTTCCGATCAACAGTTATATCAACACCTGTAAGGAATGGATCAATAAAACAAGTGGCTAAATGAGTTTCTTTTACAGCATGCCTGAGCTCTCTCTGCGTTCAGACAGCAAGTGGTTTCAGTTGCATCTGCCACCCGGCGACAGTGTTCTGTATTTTGAATAGGCAGCAACAGTGTGTAACACCGCTGCCGTGGCTACTGGCTACCTCCGATAGTTTTATTACTGATCTGCTCATTTAACTCTCAGCAAGAAAGCTAATTTCCCCAAATGTCAAACTATTCCTTTAATGCTACTTCAGCCCTTTGATAGCTGTTCACCTCCACTATTTGAACTACACATTTCAGTCACTCACAGACGAATCTGATATTTAAGGTGGAAAAAAAGATTGAAGTTGTTAAAAAAGAAAAAAAAAATTTTGTTTTGAAAAGTGCTATATAAATAAATCTTTACTTACTTATATAGCTATGGATAACTGGATGATTACTATTAAAAAATAGCAGATTCATATGAAAGCGCGTTTACAAATGGGTTTTCTGAGTTCATTATTTTTCATTCTAATAAAGTCCTTAAACATCTTAGTCATCCAGGAGGATGAGCAAAAGATGCCTTGAATGCTAGCCATTCTATTTTTACCATATTTATATTGATTCATCCTTACAAGCAGCACAGACCACACTATAAGGTGTGCTACAGTACATTATGTATATACAGAATATTTCACTCCCTATATGTATATGTATCTGTCTTTCCATTTATCAATCCTTAAGGCCTATTAAAAGAACAGTGAAATCATCTCTGCATCAGAATAAAGCTTGTAAAAAAAAAAACCTAAAAAAAAACAGTTGGTGTATTCATAGGCACTAAGTCAATATGTGTGTTTATATGTGTTACAGTGTTCATTTATGTAGCTATGTGTTGAGACTAGGTAGATGAGTCTGCGTCTGTGCACAACAGGACTAAGTAGACACTGTGTGGCCTTGAACAGAGAAAATTGGCACACTGGTCAAAATAGCATTCAAACCACGAGGGTGAGGGAACAGAGCAGGAGCTAGAACAACCAGGAGGAGAAATAATGATCCTGCTCACTCCAGAATAGACCTATTTATATGTCATCCCTGAACAATTGTGCAGTGTCACTTAATCTGCACACTTTTTTATAGACATAAAGTCTAAAGTCTCAATGCCCTACATAAGCCCAACATGAAATGACATGTCTCATCTTAAGACATACATGGGCCCATTCATCATTTTGTGCCAGGATCTCAGTGACACGGATTAAAATGGAACGTAAGATGGAAAAAAACCTTTGTCACTCTTTTTTGGTCACATCATTAACAGAAATCAACATGGAGCACAACAGCACCCACACAAAAAAAATGATGCATTATGTGCATCTACACTGCTGATAAACAGAATGTAAGCTTATATTAAATTTGACCACTGTTCATATCAACAGCGGGGGACCTGATCAATTATGCATTAAATAATATGTGGGTTATATCTGGCTAACTGCCTGAGAATATTGGGTTTAACAAATAATGGGCCTTCCCTGCTATTCACAAACACCAGGACCACTGCTACGTATGTGCCAAAAGCCTTACAAAATGGGTTACACAGCCAGCCTACATCCTCTCATCCTCTGCATGTTTCACTGATGTAAACAGCCAACAGGGCCCAGAGTGGCCTTGCAATGCTTCTGTGGAGATCACAGCCTGAGATGCAGTACTAGCTTGCCTGCTACTGAGGGGCTGCCCTGACGTGTCGCCTGACGAAAAATAACAGAGCAGGCTAAAGAGTGGGAGCGCAGGACTTCACACAGATGTCACCTTGTTTTGATTTAGGAGCAGGATGTATAACATAATCCAGCTGACAGGCCTGGCAGCCCGTACTGACAATTTTTACCCATCCGAATAAGTGATTAACTGCATCGCCTGACGAGCAAAGTTGCTGTTATTGTGAAAATGCCAGTGTCTGCCGATACTACAGATTTACACTTGGCCTAATGTAATGCGAAGAGGCCTCCTCCCTCACAGCAGCTGCTGAAAAGGAGCTGGCTGCGTACTGGAGGTTGGACATGAGACTGTTGTTGAGCTCAGGACACGGACCTGAATGAAGTTGCAGCGTTTGCTTCCAGTGCTGGAAAAAATGATTTACGAATTCTGGAAAATACTTCTAGAACACTGTCACTCAAATCACACGAGAAACCACAACAATGCCATTTTTATTGTATTTTGGTGCTCGCTGTTAGTCAAAAACTAAACAATTGCAGCATTGCCCTCGGTGCTACATTATAAAAGGTTAACAAGTTTGGCTCGTGTCCATCTTGTAGCCAGCTTACCTTACTGATTTCAGTACTAACAAGAAACAGCTAGGTTAGCTAACGTTAGCTAGTTAGCCACAAAGCTAACTACTGCTTAAGAGATAGCTTGCTGTTAGCTACCTCCTGTTTGTTAAATACCATTAGTTAGCTTATTGGTAGACCCTTGTCTATGCGTCGCTATTGCTGCCAATGACAGTTTCCAGTACAAACTATGGAGAACGTCAGACGCACAGTCAGTTTACTGCAAACAAATAACGCCATAAACGGTAAATAAACAAAGGAGACAGCCGTGTTGTTGATGGTGAATTTCATTGTGGTGGTAATAAGAACAACTGTCAGGGTTAGCGAGTTCACTGTCAATTACTCTGTTCATTTGTGAAACAAAGCAAGGTTACAGGACAGGAGAAGCAGCTCAGACTAGATTTACCAGGAGTGCACACACACACATACACAATCAACATAATCGCATACTGTGCGTGTGTGTGTGCGAGACAGAGAGAGAGAGAGAGACCCTCCTGCCTCCCTCCTGCCTCCCTCCGCAACAACACAGTGACAGATTTGAGCTGAGACCCTCTGCTGTTGTGGCTAGTTGTTCAGACCATCAGGGCTGAGCCAACTCTCTAACCTTTGTAATGGACCCGCAGGTTGTTCTGTGACAGCCCAATGTAGCTGTATTTATCCTTGGGGCTCCAGGATCGGGGTAAAGGGGTCTCTTCCTCGTTCACAGCCGGGTAGAGCCGCTTCAGCCGCTCGTTCAGCTCGTGCTCCTGGTAATTAAAAGCAGGATCCCCTAACGGCAGGCTTCCCGCTCCGAGCTCTGCCATTTTTGGCCTCTGCTTGTATCTTATTGTTCGTTTCTTTCTATCCAAAGCCCCGTGTTAGTCCGCTGGAGCTGTAGGCTGAGAGTGAGAGGGACTGAGGGGAGAAAATAGCAGTGGTGTGACATCCCCGGATAAGCAGCAGAATGTACTGTAGGCTGGAGCAGTGCCGTTTGGGTACTGTAGTTCAGCCGCACGCTCCTTTTTCTTATAACAACTCTAGAAATGACTACTACGGTTACCCTGGTTTAGGGCTGCCACTGAGAAAGGTAGCTAGGAAATGTAGTTTTTCAGCTGTTAAAGTTATAGACAGGTTTTTAGAACATTATATAATTTCCTTTGAAATCTCTTATTTTATCCATACGTGGCAAATGCACGAGGGAAAGTGGAACATAAATATCTTTGCTAGCTAACTTGTATTCATTGACAGCATTAATAACACTATTATTTCCACAACGAAAACAAAGTGTAATATTTGCCTACTCCTAAAGACACGTCTCTATTCAAGTGATATAGCATATGGTGTTTTTCTTAGCTTCTATGCCATCACTTCTATATTACGTTGTAATTCTCGGAAGTTGCAGTTTTATGTGATATTTATAAAGTAGGTTACCTGTTTGTTTGTTTGTTTATTTATCATGCTATTGGCACTAGTCAGGGTTGATGGCTTATACATACGCTTTTTAAAAAGCGGCATTTTCCGGTGGTTAAAAGTGTCTCTATGTTCTCTATTTAAGAAAAAAGTTTTCGTCTTACACAATTTGAAAACTAGTTAGGCGCGCCGCGGTCTACTATGTAGGTCTGGCACGTTACCATGGAAACCCCGTTACAACGCTGTGATCTGTGTGAAGCTAAAGCCACCATTGAGCTAACCGGACCACACTCAACCATTTCAAAAGAACAAGAGCCCGTTATGTTATTATTTTGCCTTCATATAATCGCTAGAGATGTCACCACACAAAGATATTAAACTTCCACCTTTAACATCGTCACAACAACAAAGGCAAGTGATTAAAAGATTATCATAGGCCTACAGCGAAAAATAGTTTATACTATTGTATTATTATAACTATACTATATAACTATAACTGACTAAACTACAATGTTCAACGTAACTTAGTTCTGTTCTTTTTTTTATTTTAGACTTACATATGACCATAGTCTGCATAATTACACTGTCCAGACATCAGAGGAAGGGCAAGAAGGAGAAAGTGCTGGTGCAGTTTCTGTCCAACCTGCAGCGAGAAAGGTAATCAAACCTGGCAGAATTCCACTCATCGAAATCCTACTTGATATTATTGAATATGAGTAATAGGTCAAGTATTGCTGTATTGATGATTTGTCAAAATAACCAACCAATTAAAGCAGTGTATATGTGTGTGTGTGTGTGGGTGTGTGGGTGGGTGGTGTGATAAACCCTATAGTTGTGCTGGACAGGTAGCAATTATATTTATGCAGGCCCTGGGAGAAAGCCTCAACTCCTGATGCACCTGGAGAGCTATGTGAACAAGGAGCTGCACACTATCAGCTTCCATGAGCCAAAATGTCAGGAACTGAAACTACAGGTGCTATGTTTTTTTGTTTTTGTTTTACAATAAAACATTTAAAATATTCCAAATAAGAAATACCATATCCACATTTTCTTGTCAGAGAGAGTACTCCCATATCTCAGTCTGCTTTGGCTACAGGTCTACCGTGATGTCTTTGGTTGTTTCATCAAAGAGTTCAAAACCTACCAACCCCTTCTTTCGGCCATCAAAAAGGAATATGAAAATACTTTAGGTCAGTAGCCCTGTGAGTAAACCTGCCTGATCATTTTCATTTGTTAAGAAGAATTACACTACTATAGCACTCTTCTGAGTGGTGTCCTAAAGTGCTATAAAATAGAAGGAACAAAGCAGCCTTTGACAGTTCAGCAAAGAATCATTTATAATAAAGGAAAATTCTGTCTGTGAGGAAGACCAGAAATATCATGCCACTATGCCATGTGGCGTTCACTTAAAGGCAGTATTTCTGAGACCAAATCTGGTTTAAGAGGTCAATGAAGGAAGTGCTATGGGAACAAATAGTTAGTGGCAACAAATAAATATTCAGAGACCTTTTTTTTGAAAAGTTGTTGACAATTAAGGTGGTTTGGTACTAACATGTACTGTTAAGGTGAAGTTACTACCAGCCACTATGGTGCTCTCTGAGCTACATTTAAGAAACTGAGCCAGAAAAACCTAAAACATTTCAAATTATAGCAGTTAAAATAAACATAAAACCAGAAATATCAGAGAGAGCATAACTCAGCCAAGGCCACACAATCTTAATTATTCAATGGCAAAACTAGTAAAAAAATGCCAATCTCGCAATTTTGAGACTCTGAAAGTCTTAACTTTCCACTTAATTTCATTGGAATTTATTGACTTTTTTTAGATATATTGCTCACAAAAGACAAACAAACAAATGGAACACAGGCAAAATGTCCTTATGGAGGTTAAAAAACTAGGATTAAACTTAAATTTAAGAGTTCAGTGATTGCTGAGTACAAAATATAGCCAAAATCATAACCTACAGTATGGTGCTGCTAGTTAACAAAGTTACTAAAGCATGAGAAATGCACATGCAGGACATACTGTAAAAACAGCTGTAGTTTTTTAATTAGGCAGGTTATTTAAAATTGACATCAGTTACCTTTTTTTTAACCAAATAATTGTTTACGCCCTATAGTTTCACGATAGAGCATTTTAATGCATTTTCCATCTGTTCAGCATATCAGCAGGATCAAATCCGAGAACTGGAACCACTGCGTTCCCATCTGAGGCTGGTGACAGAGGAATGTGACAGGAAGATTCAGGCTCACTGGGCAGAGGAGCAGGCTGAGATTGGAGCCTTGAAAAGGGAGAAGCAACAACTGCAGAAGGACACTGAGGCCATGAGGGAGAAAGAAAAGGCCATGCAGGCAGTGGTACATGACATACTTGTAAAGTTGGGCTCCAACCACTATTTATTAATTCATTAATGTAACTTTTTAGGGAATATAACTTGGTGCAATTCATTTCCACATAAATTCATTCTGTTAAATATTGTCTTAAATATTTATTTTATGTGCTAGCCTAATCTCAAACATGTATATTAAAAATATTTAAGGTCATGGATAGAGATTCCTTTATCCAAAAGATGTTTTGTTTGGGGTCAATGGTAGATTATCACTATCTTGTCTCACCCACCACCCCTGCTATCTTCTATCCCTCTCCAGGTGGACCGTCTGCAGTCTGAACTCTCAAACCAGTATCTGCAGTACCGTGAGGAGCGTGACGCCCGCAAGCTGCTGATCTGGCAGCTCAATGACCAAACAAGGGACTCTGTGAAGAAGGAGCATCCTGCAGATGAAATTACAGGTAGAGCTGCAACAGTTAGTAGATCAACTAATCAGAAACAATTTTGATAATCAGTTAATCATTTTGACTCATTTTGTTCTTTAAAAAAATTCTCTGGTTCCAGCTTTTCAAATGTTAATATTTCAATAAACAATTGTTAATAGTTTCATTAGTCTTCTAAGATTGTAAACTGAATATGTTTGGGTTATGACAAAGTCTGTCATAATAATGGGTAAAAAAAAACTGCTACGTCTTTGAAGGAATAGTTTAACATTTAGAAAAATACACTTGTTCACTTTCTTGATGAGAGTTAGACGAGAAGCTCCATACTGCTCTCATATCTGTCCATTAAATTTGAAGCCACAGCCATCAGCCATTTAGCTTAGCTTAGCATAAAGACTGGAAACAGGGGGAAACAGCTAGCCTGGCTCTGTCCAAAGGTTAAAAAAAAATCCAACGACTAGCACCTGAAGAGCTCAAAAATTAACACGCTTTATCTAGTTTATTTTATCCATATAAAAACTGAGGTGATAAAAGCAGTACCGGTGGTTATGTGCGTGACCATTTCTTGACCTGAAGTCACTGTGTCCAGCCAAGAAATAGTCTGCCTGGCTGCAGCTTTATATTTACCCTACAAACATGAGAGTGGTATCAGTCTTTTAATCTAACTCTTGGCAAGAAAGCAAATAAGTGTATTTCCCAAAAAAATGCTAAGCAAAAAAATGAGCGATACGTTTCATGTTAGGAACTGAAGAGGTTCAAAATTATAAATATCAAAAATTAAGCATATTTTGTTCTGAAATTTGTTTCCACTGTGAAAGAAGAGGGTAAAGACCCAGTGGAGCTGCAGCTCGCCCTGAGGGTGTGTCGGGAAGACCTGACTAGAGCCAAGGAGGAGCTCAACAGGATGAAAGCAGAGTACTGGGATGTCGTGCCACGACGCAACTGGGACGCCCTGGAACAAACACACAAACAGACCCTCCTGCAGGTGGCTCATATAGAGACATACTGTATACTGTACACCCAGTACACACATGCACTAACAGTCTTCACCATGGTCTTGTTTTTGTATTTTTTGTGGTGTCCAGTTGAAGACGCTGCAGGGTGACTTTGATCACTTGAAGAGCGAGTATGACACCCTGCTGGAGCTCCACAAAAGCAGCAGCATGCAGAGCGAGAGACATGACCCCATCACTGTGCAGGTACTTAATAAGAGTGGGCACAGTATGTTGTGATCATATGGTATGGAGTTTCTCCACAGTGTCTCCACATTTAACGGACAATCATGTGTAAATGTGTGTCAGCTTATCTGCTAAGCTAATTCATTTGTTAGCATTTTACCCTAATTAGATATGTGCGCAGATTTGTTTTGATGAGTTAACCTTGTTTAAAGGAATCATTTGGGGTAATGTGCTTATTTGCTTTCTTCCCAATAGTTATATGAGAAGATCAATACCACGCTCATATCTTCCTGTTTAATATGAAGATGGAGCCTGCCCTGGAGACAGTTAGCTTAGCTTAACATAAAGCCTGGAAACGGGGAAACAGTTAGCCTGGCTCTGTCCAAAGAGTCAACAAAAATCAGCTTACCAGCACTTACAGTTCACTATTTAAGCTTGGATTTGCTCTGCTTCTGCTCAAACTGTATGCTTCCACTCAGATATATTGTTGCTTGTGCAGAGTGTATTTGAGTGCGAGAGCAGGGTTTTGAGAGAGAGTATTACAAAATCTGAACATGAAATCAATAAATTATGCTCTCAAATTGAAAGACCACATCTTGATTAAAGATAGGGAAAAAGCCCCATATTTAACACATTATATCTTGTTTGTGTAATTTTAACAAAAACCAGTATAAAAATGACAAGTTGTGGTTTTACCTGGGGTCTTGTCATTTTTACAATTTGGGTTTATTGAACAGATAAAACAAACAAGATATAACGTGTTAATTAGTGAGATTCAGAGGTGCTGGTTGACAGATTTTTTTTAACCTTTGGACAGAGCCAGCCTAGCTGTTTTCCCATTTCCAGTATTTATACTAAGCTAAGCTAACCGTTCCCTGGCTCCAGCTTCATATTGGACTGACAGATACAAGAGTAAGATCGGTCTTCTCAGAAAAGGCAAATAAGCATGTTTAAGCAAGTGTTTCTTTAAAAAGCTGTTTGTTGTTTATTTTATGTGAGAGTGTGTCCAAAGGCCAAAGACAGATTCAGTCCAACCAACTAAAAGAGCCGATCGACTCTGACGCCCCTGAGAGCAGCACACTTTTAGGTGATATAAATAGATGCACACAGAAGCATGCGCACAATTGTGGTCAAGTCAAGTCAGTTTTATTCATATAGCCTAAAATTACAAACTTGCCTCAGAGGGCTTTACAAGCTGTACAACATACGACACCCTCTATCCTCAGACATCTTCCCCAATAAAAAACCCCTAGAGAAGAAAAAAGAGTTTTTGTTCTCTGTAATGTCTCTGTTTTTCTCTTTTGTGCATATACATGTATGTATAGGACGGCCCTGAGGACAGCGTTCCCTCTGAAGTCAGATCAGGCAATAGATGAACTTGTGGCCTCGGCTCAAAGTGAACCAGACAGCAGCAATGACCCCATCTCCTCCCAGAGAATGGTGTATGGAACCATAGTTCAGATTATAGATTGACACATTTTTAACAGTTCCTGATATTTAAACAACTGCAAATGTATGTACAGTAATATTGTAATATCATTGTCTGCTACTGTGTCACTGACTTCAAATACAACAATGCCGTTCACCTCCATTGTAATGGGAGTTGCAGCTGAAGTTTTTGCCACGCAGAGCTCAAAATGTGAATATGTAGTCAACTGGGGAAATGTTTTGTGATTTGAGTGACCTGACTTTATAATGTTATTATACTGTAACTACCATGTGTGCCTTGTAGAATGGGTTATTATCATCCTATATTACTAATACTAATATAAATAAATCACTATAAATGTATATTGGTCATTCAGATGGCTCTTTATTAGCATTTATATGTCTTGCACTCTTAAGCTGTTCATTGCAACTTCAAACTTTCAACATGTTGGTCATTTTTCATGAAGTTAGGTGTTAGGACTGTATCTGCATGAAGAAAGTAAAGAAACCAGCTGGCCTCAGTGCCCTTGAAGTACGTGGTCTGGAGAAAGAGATTAATGAATGTGCTGTTAATGATAAAGTGGCCACCCCAGATAAGTTCCTTTCAGACATGGACAGTCATCTGTAAATGCTAATTTGACTGTACATGTTGGCGTCATGTTTGAAAATGTCCTCCAGTCTTTTTTCCGTTAAAGTTGCCCTGTCAGTTTGCCAGAACCTAGTCAAATTTCCTAAACACTTTCTACACGGGTGAAGTCTAAATAAAAGCAACCACAATGTAAAATGCACGCAGAGGATTTTGACGTTTTTACATACATTATGTTTTTTTTTTGTATAGTGTGCAAACCAAACACCAGAGTCCAGGAACTGACACTTTAAATGCTGGACCTTGATCACGGGCATCATTTTGAAGTAGTGGATTTGACTCTGAAGAAAGTTTTGCAAAATATATGAGCTGCACTACACTTGTAAAAATGGCTGAAAATTAGTTTGACCCGGTAGACCAGTGCAATGGATGAAGCAACTTGGGATAAATCTTTCTTGGATCATTTTTTGTTCCATCTAGAAAGAACAGTCTTTCAATCTGAAAAGCAGTGTCAAACAACCTGTGGATTTTTTAAAAGTAAGAGTTTAGTTGAACAGCAGCTTTGGGGCAAAGTGACGATTATGGGACATCGCAGCATTATCATTCATTTGGAGTTGTGCTTCTGGCCACCTGATGAATTTTTGAGGTGTCAGTCTGGACCAAAGTGGTGGACCAACCAACCAACAGACTGATCAACCCTAGAGCCTTTCCGCTAGCATGGCTAAAAAACGACATGTAAACATGGACTGCCTAACATAGAAACACAGTCTGTGATTAGATTAGCTGCCAAAGAGGAAACTACACCTCGCAGATTTCTGCACAATACGTGGTCTTCAGGGATCCAAATATCTTTTTATTGTCAAGCTGGTACAGGGGCAGGCCTTTTCATAGCATCGCCCTCAGCCCCAGTTTTCTCATTGTCTTCTAGGTTAGAGAGACAGATTGTGACTCTTGTTGAGCATCATCTGGAAGTGAAGAGAAAGCCATATTAGATTTTGTGTTGTCTGTTTGTAGACATTAAAGCCATGTTGACCTGCTTTATCCACAGTGTCAATGTAGAGATTCGAGAGATTTCATATGTCTGAACAGAGGCTCCACTTACTTGCATCAAGCTGGCCATCCCATCCAGAGCTTTTGGATGGATCTGCTTCCTCATTGCCCATCCCAGAAGTCTGCCTGAGACACTGAGACGAATAAATACACACAAGTTTTAGACTTTCATCTGGGACTCCCAATGACATGAACCGCATGTGCACAGACACACAAACAATTTACCAAAAACAGGTTCTGGACCTGTTTGGGCAGTTTGCTGAGAAGCATGTCAAATTAAGGGCGGCGTGCTTTAGCCACACCCTCACCACCCGGCATACGCCAAAGTTTTGGTAAAAAGCCCAGTATCCAGAAGTACTGGAGCAAGAATAAGTTCAAGAAAAATAAAACAAATGACAAATAATAATAACAAATGCATTTCAAATTCCTCTTCATGTATGAATGTGTGGAAAATCATTTCAACACAAACTTACAGAGATGGAAGACACAACAGGAACAAAAGCTTCCCAATCAAGTGGCAGCACTACAGGATCTGTGTCATCGATGCTGAGGAGGACGGCAGGGCAGAGCCTGGACCAGTTCTGGGGTGGACTCTGACAGAGTGTACTCTGCATCGAAAAATGCACATATGGATAAAAAAGGAATTGCCTGTCTCAAAATGGATTAATGCATGTATATTAGCTAGTACCTAACAGCATGTAACATTAACCTATCACACAGTTAATTTTATGTTATCTTATTATCAATTTATAATGCTGTGAACACCACAAACAGACTTTCATTTATTGGGGTGGAAACAGAATTCTTAATTAAATTAATTATGTCCAAACCTAGGCAAGTAAAACCAAATCATGGCTAGATACCACTAGAGGAAAGTTACCTTTACTGTTGAAGCTAATTTAGGACCAGCTCATTTAACTACACTAACACCTCATAGTTTATAAACTAGTTTTATGTTTTGTATGAAACAGTCTTTAACTGAAAAAACGGCACAGGTGTGTGTGCATATTTAAGTAAAAGTACCAATACAACAATGTAAAAATACTCCATTATAACTAAAATCCCTGCATTCAAAATCCTACTTCCAAAATCCAACTAAAAGTACAAAAGTATTATCAAAATGTACTTAAAGTATCAGAAGTAAAAGTACTTGTTCTGTAGTAAAATGTCCCCTGTGAGTGATATATTATTATATATGACATCATTAGACTGTTAATACTGATGAATCAGTGTGTAAGCAGCATTTTACTGTTCCTGTAGCTGGTTGTGATGGAGCGAATTTTAGATACGGTCAGGACGTTTTGGTTTCCAACCTAGGGGTCAGGCCCTTCCAAAGAGTCACCTGAGGGGTCATGAAATGATTAATGGGAAAGAATGAAAAACATTTTGTTCCCCTAAAATTGGGGGACTTAAGGCCCACATGTCTTACACAGTCCCTCTGATGTGGATGAACACCTTCCAGTTAAAAGCTGAGGGTCAGTAATTTAGCCTCATAGTCATGTCCTTTCAAATGCAATGTACTAAGTGCAGCCAACACGCCTACTTATGGACCACACAGTACTCTCTTTGGTACCTATCCCCCTAATACATAGTTATAAGTTTATTGTAGGTAATGAAATGTGAAACTTTTTAAAATGTAAGTCATGTGAGGGTTCTTTACAATATTTATCTACAATAACTAGTAACCAACAATTAACTAATAGGGTCAGACTATATGGTTGAAATTGTCACAACATAATTTTTCAAATATTTATATATTTATAGCACAACATTTAATTATTATTTAATTAGCTGTTATTTACATCAAATAAAACACAGATGTAAAACAAAAGCTACAACAACTCCTTTTGTTAGATTTTACTTTTGAGGTATCGTTCAAGCCGTATAAACAAACAAATGTCGAAAATTGATCGAAGACTACAATCCCCACAACCCACCGGGCCGGTTACGGCTTCGAGTGCGTGCCTTCGTAGTGGAGCAGACACTCCACTGTGTGATCGCGCAGCCGGCCTCGGTGTTGGTTAGAGGTAAGTTTTTATTACTTATTTGTAGGAAACCCTCTTATGGAATAGTGAATGGAAACATGTGCGAAAACAAAAAGCACTGGTTTAGTTTGACATTTGAATAAGTACTGGGTAATATAAGTAGTTCAATTGCCTGCTCCTGCCCGGTTTAGGGCTAACGTTGGGCACGCCTATGTAGGGTAGCTGCTCCGGGGTTCCAGACCTGTGTGCGCGGGCCCGGAGGAGGCATCAGCACTTGGAGGAGACGGGGTATTTTTAGCAACCGGTGAAAAGGCCAACGCCAGCCACCCAGTTAGCCAACTCCTGGAAATATAATTCATCTGACGTCTAACATTTGCTGGTGGAGAGGCATGCTAGGTATATGAACTGTCTTTGCCAACACAAGCTGAATCAACGTTAGCAAACAAGACCGCTCACAAGCTAGTAAGTTAGCGGCTAGTTAGCTTACGTTAACTAGCCATACATGAGCTTTTCCATTTGTTAACATTGCTAAATGGGCTTATTTTGCTCTCCCTCTATCCTTATTATAACTAACTATATGTACGTGGGCCTAGAACTATTTATGTCCCGTCGGTATTTAACGTTATGGTATGTCGTTTCGACTCCACCACTAATTTTCAGAGCTCTCAGATTGTTCCAGTAACAACAGTGTATCGCTATGTGGAAGCACATGACTTATGCTGTCAGTGTCACACAAGCGGAGAGACCAATACGGCGTGTTCAGCAAAACTCGTCTGGGCCATTTTAGTTTAAGTAGTTTTAATGTAGTTTTTTCAGTGTGGTGGTATTCATACACTTTTAGTGCACTGTAAGTTTGACCGTGTTTTGTTGTTGTTGTTTTTTTTGTTTCGTTTTGTAAACTGTGGTCAGCATTAAGGGCGTGAATTTTTACCTAAAGTAAGTGAACTAGCATGAATTAATACATTTTAGTTTCAAGCGGAGATAAATCTATGTGATCGGGTAGTGTATATTTTGGCCTCTTTGACACTTTTGTTTTGGTCTGTACTGCATGAGGGTATATACTGGATTTATTGCATTCATCGCAATATTGCTACATGTAAATACATACACTCATTTGCCATAAATGTTAAAGTTTTGTTCAAACTACTTCTGTTTCTAATATTTAGTGAACCCTCTTAGCCAACCAACCTAGTGGCATCTCTCTGACCTGTTCCCCTTCCATCTCTGCATTTTTCTCTTCCCAGTGTGTGTTGCAGGGTGAGTCAGGATGGTGGACCAGCCTCTGTGGGAGCAGATAGGATCCAGCTTCGTGCAGCACTACTACCAGATGTTTGATTCGGACAGATCACAACTTGGATCCATATATGTGAGTGTGACGGAACATGCTTTTGTTCAGTTATGAGGTGTCTTACCACTGTGGCTGGGCTTTTTTTTTGTGAATGCTGCACAAATCTAACAAGAACGTTTGTACCTGCTGAAGAAGACAGAGCCTGCTTGAATGGGAGTGGGGCCTGTTTTTATGTGCTCTCATTAAGGACACACATTTTAAGCAGTTTCCTTGATCAACAATAGATTCAAGATAATCAACAATTGGACACAAAATCTATTTTTCCTCCTATGAAAGTTTTTTTTTTCTTTTTTCTTTTCAATTTACATTGTTTTCATAGCAAAACCCAAGTTAATTAGGTTTAACCAGAAACAGAAGTCTTTGTCAAGGAAAAGTCTCGCTCTGAAATCTCGCGGAAGGTTAAGTTGTTGCTGAGACGATCTACTGGACCAATTACAAGACTTTACTGTTACTCATTTAGACCCAGGTTTAAAAATACCAGAGTTACCCTTTAAACAAATGGTCAAACAAAGGGCTGTAGCAAATAAGAAACACTTGCTTTGCCCTGGGTGTTATGCCTCTGTCATATCTGTGAGTAAACTTAATTGGGTCTACTGAATCTTTGCATTTTGGACTGTTGACTGACTGACATAACAAGCAATCTTGGCCTCTGGGAAGTTTTAACAGGCATTTCTCACTATTTTTCCTTTGACATGTTATAGACAAAACAATTGATGAAAAATGAAAATGATTATAGTATTATAGGCCAAAGCATGCAGGGTATAGGGATGATTTATGAATATAAAAATGAGTCTACTTCTTGCTATGTTTACGTTTATTATTTGTAAAAATGGATGAATGATTTTTTTTTTTTAAATGGGCCTGTCAATTAAGTAAAAGATTAAACTAGCCTAAGATTGTGCAGGAGCAGAATCAACCGGTACAAGCCATGTAAAAAAAAGACAGCTGTACTGTAAAGTGTAGGTCATGTTCACTTCATCAGTTTTGGAGCAACATATATTTAGCCTTTATTTGTGTGTATGTAGGTTGTCATACACCAACAAATGACACTTTCTGTATTTTGTTTCAGTTTTATGCATCAAATCATCAACATGAGAACTTTTTACCCACAGTGTAATTAAGAAAAAATACAAAACATTGTCATGAATTACTTCATAATAACCTGTTAAACCTCGGTTTAAACCTTTCCCCTCACTTTCTGTCAAAACTCCTTGTATGTGTTTCTCTCATGTCAATCTTAAACAGATCAGAGAAGCTAGTATCACTGGAGTTATGTGATGTGGCTCTTTTGATAGACCTTTTATCTAAAAATAGCATCCTCTGCGACTCAATTTTTCCCCCCAAATCTCTCTCTCTGTCGCTCTGTCTTGCTCCACACAGATCGATGCATCATGCCTTACATGGGAAGGACAGCAGTTCCAGGGAAAAAGAGCAATTGTTGAGAAACTCACTGTGAGTAGCTGTGGTTACATGGACAATATTTCTTCAACCCAATCAAAATTATTCTGATTAGAGATTCCAACTTAACTATTTACATGGACACCATGTTGTTCTGCCCACTGTGAAGCTTCTAATCTGCTGGAAATATAACAGAAGAAGAAGAAGGGTTTTTGTTTTTTCCAGCTTCATTCATCTTTTGTTCATTGTTTGAACAACTCGTTTCAAGTCAGTGTCTTCCGATTGAGGTGGTTACGTGAGGCATTTTTATTCTGGTTGGGATATTATTCCATTATTAGTGGAATATTAGGGTCCATGTAAATGCAGCTCGTGTATCTGGTAACTTAATGCTACATACAGAGGTAACATGTAACAGGTGGTGGGTGGCCCAAGTGCGCACAAGAAACCAGGTTACTCTGAGAGAAATCTGGTTATGTAGGGAATCGCACAATCCATTTACATGCACTGCAGTAACCTGGTTAGAGTAAAATCTGTGTATGCATTAGAGGGTGGATAAAAATTTAGAAATAATGTTCGGGTCGGGTTCGGTCACGTTATCCTATGCCATGGTGCTTTCTGTTCAGTGCTGGGGTTTGTTATTTACGTGACAACACATGAACGCAACACACAGGTGGTAAATATTAATGTAGCCTGGCTAAGGATAGAGGACATCAAACAAAATTTGTCATTAGGGAAGTTTTAAAAACTACAGAAAACCATGCAGAGAAATCGGCGGTATGGAGGCATTTCTATTTGCTTCAGCTTACATTAACTGCGTCGGGCTCTGACATAAAAAAAACAATGCCTGTCGGTTTCAGGTCGGGCTCGGTTACTACTCTCTCGGACTTGGGTCGGGTTCAGACGGAAATATGCAGCTCGAGCCACACTCTAGTATGCATGCAGCAGTCAAGTAATCAGATTTCTCCCCAGCCTTTTTAGAACCATAGCACTGTATAGCTGATACAAGCTACAATATGCTGCTTCCTGTGTGTGAATTTTACTAATAGTCAACTGTACTGCTGTTAGAAACCAACTTATTTGGACTTAAAGAGGCCACTTTGTGTCAGTATCTGTTTTAGTATCCTCACGTTTAGTGAGGATTATACTTATCATAAATTATTAGTATTATTTCTCAAGCTTTAATGAACATAGTTCCAGATAAATTAGAGGAAATCTTAGGCAAATGTTTAGATTTCTTATATTCTTTCAGTGTCTGATATACCTGTTAATCTTCCTCTTGTGTATTTTTCTTCTGTGTGTGTGTGTGCGTGTGCGCCAGAGTCTCCCCTTCACAAAAATAGCGCATAGTATAACAGCGCAGGACCACCAGCCAACTCCAGACTGCTGCATCTTGAGTATGGTTGTAGGGCAGCTAAAAGTAAGTAGCGCTATCGTTCATGCCTTATTTTGCAACCAATCATCACACACTGAATCCTAAAGTAAATAAGGTTATTCATGTAAGCACCTGTGTTTCAAAACTTTTTTTACTGTACTGTTGATTCACCCTATCAAAATCCAATTACTGTTCTTTCATTTAAAAGTAGAATTTATGACCAAGCAACATATTGTATACTGTCATGAAATACTGACTCTGATGTGTACGAGTGGTAAATTAAATCACTATACTGCTGACTGTCCTCTGAACCTCTGCTATTTCTGTTTGTGTGTTTGTTTGCAGGCAGATGACGACCCCATCATGGGTTTCCATCAGAGTTTCATCCTGAAGAACATTAACGATGCGTGGGTGTGCACCAATGACATGTTCAGGCTGGCCATTCACAACTTTAGCTAAATCCCCCCCCCCCCTCCTCCCCACTCTGGTGGGCAGGGGCGGCCATAGTGAGGGCACCGTGTGATGAAGTATGGAGGGAGGAGTTGGGGATGGAGAGAAGAGAGAACACTCATCCCTCCCTCCTGCTGTCTCATTTACACCTGTTTGACAAACAGGAAAACACCGGATTCTAGATGTCAATCACTGAACCTCATCCAGGTGGGGTTTTTCAGACCCACCCACCCCCCGCCAGTAGAACTGCGACGTGCTTCTTTTCTGAGAGCTGGCCGACCAATCAGATACCCCTGTCTGCCTCTCTGCTGATCTGCATGACGCTGGGAGCCCCCCATTATAAAATCTACACTCAAGCCACCAGAAAGACAAACAGCTGACCGACGACGCCATTAACTCATACTCTGCTCTCCACCTTTCTTTACTCAAGCCTAACCCATTCTCTTCTACTGTTGACCCTACTGCTGTCAACTTGGTTCTGTTAGCACTGTTGTTGACTGGTTTGTAGATCCATGTTCAGGTTCAGAATGTGCTTCTTCAGTTCTGACTTCTTGTGTCATAAGTTGTTTTTAGAGGCGTGTTGCCTTAGCGCGTTTAACTGAGTTTTATCTTCCTTTATTCAATTGTTTACTTTGCCATGATTCACTCTCTCATGCCAGGTTTTGCTTTTGCAAACCAAAGAATCATGGAGGACATTAAGTGTGACCTTGCTGTGTGATTGGCTCTGATCCTGCATTCTCTCTCTTTCTTTCTCTCTCTTGCTCTTCCTATCTGTGTCTCTTTCTTTCTTTCTCTCTCACACACGTCTGGCAGTTACCATGGACTACAGCCACGATAGACAATAAAACCTGGACTTTTTTCTTAATGGTGTGGCCTTGTGTCTCCATATCATTCTCTGTGGCTGTTTTCCCAATCCTTCATTTATTGCTCCACAGTAAGTCTTCGTACAGGGGTTGTCTTTAAGTGCATATTATTTTTGCTTCATGCAAATGTATTAGTTTGGGTGACCTTACTACAGAAGATCAGCTGATCCAATTGAAAACTGTCAAATAAATGCACTTGTCAGCCGCATCGTAGTCGGGCTGAAATTGACCTTATTAAGTGGATTGTGTATTGGCCAGATGTGACTGATCCACAATATTAGTTGCATTTATTACAAGATTACTTTGTCCCTAGGGCAATTTGTCTTGAACATAAAGGCTGCCACATAAAAATACATACAATTAGTAACAGACATAAAGAGCATAGCACAAACAAGTGTAGACATAAGTGCATTCAAATGTGTGCAACACAGCCCCTCATTTCACACCCTCCTTTTGTCCTGTGTTTAGAAGATTAACTGATAGAGTGCTGAAAGAGTTTTATACCTATTCAGGTATATTTTGTTCTATTTAATTGGAACCCTGTAGCATCTACCTGATGTGCACAGTTTGTATTCTGAATACAGGACATGGGAGGGGTCAGATAATTTTCCTAGCCTGTTCAACTATAGTCTTCTCAAAAAGCATTTGGAGGGAGGGATGCTCCCTCACCCCGTCACTTTCTTTCTGTTTATCTGTGATCTTAACTGATATGTTACCAAACCAAGCTAAGATTCCGAAACGTAATAATCACAGCATGATAAGATAGCCTCATTACCCTCTGTCCAACCCCAAACACCCTGAGTCTGTGCAAGAAGTAGAGTTGCTGTTGGATCCTAGTGCATACAGAATTCACATGGACATTCCGAGACAGATTACAGTCAATATGTACACCCAGGTATTTGTAGGGATGAACCTGGGTAATACAAGCGTTCTGGACCAGTAGTGGACAATGCTCCCCCAGGTGTCATGACGAGCTGCAGACTCAGTTTTTAGTGCCACAGCAGTCCCTGGCCTCACGTCACCTTGCGTAAAAAATGAGTCCAGTGAGTTCCGCCCTGTGAGGTTATACAGGGTTTAAGTTTGGGGGAAAAGAGAGCACTGGTATTGGGTCGTGATTTAGTATCAGCAGATATGAGTTGAGGTACTGGGATAGCCAGCTGTAACCAAATATTCTAAAAGGTTACCACTGTTTATTCTCTTTTTAGCTGTTGCCAGTATTTTTGTATTTGTGTAGTAGGTTTTCCTCTTGAGTGTTACACAAGTTCACTTAGTACCACAAGGGTACTGCAAGAGACTGCATGACCCAAGTCAAAGATCTTATTGTATGGGGCAGAAATGTTTCACAGTGATCCTTCATGTGTTGAGACAGCAGGTATTCATCTCTTCATGGAACCAATCACTTCCTCAAAAACTTTCTTGATTGCATCAGTTACATAGTACAGTTTCAGAGTTAGTGAGTGGAGTACACCAGACTGCTGCGGGTCTGCAAGTACGAGCCAGTCACCTGACATGCTCATCATGAGTCAGAACCCTATATATAGTCTAGATTGTGCCCTCTGAATAAATAATAGGTTTGCAGTGTTTAATACTAATTAATAAATTGGATAACTAAGATAGCAATTCATTCATCTAACTTGTATTGTAATGATGCCATTACAAACTCAAATGCTGAGGATCTTCATTGTCCCAGGAATATGAGTCGTAATGGTTGTCACCACTTAACCTTTCCATAAGTGCCACCGTCATGTCAAAACTTAACACGAATATCAAAAACTTGTAGGTGTAATTTATATCTTCAGAAGCCTCTCTCCCGAAGTGTATGTAGGTAAAACCAAAATGGCCAGTAAACGAAAAAGTGAGGGAGCATAAATCTTGTGTTGCAAGAAATTTCATTGAAGAAACCCTTTCTATCAAAGATGGTCAGTGCATGGGGATAGAAAAGGTAATAGGAGGCTGCAGGGGCGGAGAATTTATGAGGCATCTTCAAAGAGGCATCCTCTTGATATAATAGCTGCTATAATACGTCTTTCCGCATTCAAAATGAATACAGCAGAACTGAACTTATTTTTGAGTGGGAACCACTTTGCTTCTATTTGGACATTAGTATGACAATATCAATGATTAAATCAGTTGATTGAGTTTAATAATCTTTCAATTTATTGGTTCATGCATATGAAATATGAAAAAGTGTCATTTGTTCTGAACTGCCGCCTTGATGGCTTTAAGAATGGGACACTAAGGGTTTGGTCCGACATGCTCTAAGGGATTTTGTCAAACACAAAATAGAGAAAAGTGTCTGTCCAGTTGGATTTTTGTGGGTGCCAGAACGCATAGGGGTTGTATGTTATGAAGCTGCTGGTAAAATTACCAAGGAGCAAAGGGTAAGTACAAAAAAGGAGAAAAGGAGAAACACAATTTAAGATACTCGCTGTGGAGGGCGACAGTGTACAATATGTCTGAACCTCATTAGAAGTTGAGGTAGGAACCAATGACCGGACGCAGACCAGAGTCGGAGCCTACAGCGCGTACATAACGGAAGTTTAGACGGTTGCTCTGGGTGAACGAAGGGAGCACTGACAGCATCGCATCAAAAAAGAAATCATTCTCTCCCCTTAAATTAACCCAGTCTCCCCTTTCCCTCACACATGGCGTCCAATTCTAATATAGACATTGAGGGTGCGACCCAGCATCTCCGGGACATACTCAAGCTCGATCGTCCAGGTAACAGCACCGGTAAGTTGACCCGGGAATTAAAAGCGGCTGCGGTGGTTTAGGCCGCAAAGCTAATGGAATGCTAGCTAGCAAGCTAAAGTGGTACCTAGCTAACATGAGTTAGTTTAGCGCGCTGTTGTACTGGAGTAAAGTTAGCTCAACAGCGGTTTCACTATCTGTTAACTAAAGGCATCCCATCGCGTGGAAGCACAATTTGGATATAAATTCATTTACACATGTATTTTCTTACTAATTTCCGCGGAGCAAGGAATGTGTTCAGGTTCGTCGTAATGTTAGAGCGCTAACTACGTCGAAAAGGTCTAGTATTTGATCGTCCCCAGTGTTAGCTACGTTACGAACTAGCTTAGAAAAGCGGGGTCTTTTGCTGCCAAGCGACGAAAAAGTAAGATAAGATGTTTCGTTAATTCAAAATTATCGCCGTAGCACGGGCTCATTTGTGGCTTCAGTGCAATACATTTATGTGTGTCACATCGTTTGGCCAGAATGTTTTCACTGCTATCAAGAATTACGTTAGCTTGAGCCTCCGTAACTGCGTAGAAGGTCGGTGTTCTTGGCTAATTTGGATACACTCATTCCAGGTTTGTTTGTGGTACCCTCAATCTGCTAATACGCGGTCATTTAGAAACTCACACCTGTCAAAATGATCAAATATTGTAAGGAAGACACTACCGGGTTTAGGGAAGTTGGAGTAAAAGAAAACAAGTGTTCTAAAGTGTAGACTCAAGCCTGCTCCAGAGTATCTTCCTTAACTAAAGTTATTTACCTTTTTTGTATTGCAGTGTTTTGCTGTATTTCAGCATACACCAGTACACCATATTCACATGCACATATTTATATGGTTATAGGTTGTGAAGAAGCAGAGACATTTGATGCATAGAAAAAAAAATACAGATAGAAGTAAGGTAATTGTTATTTTATAATTATATAATTAAAGGTGTTGGCAACTGTTTTTCAAGCTATATGTAAGACTGAATGAACATTTTATTGCCTTAACCTAACCAAAATTCGGTTTTAAGCCCCTTGGACAGGATTGATATTCCAGGTGTGTAATAAAACATTTGCCCCACTCCTGAATGTATTGTTCTGGGCGACATGTTAGCATGTATTTTATAGGAGGTGGTGCTGTAATAGATGAGGATCTTCTGCTGGAAAACCTTCTTCACCAGTAGTCTTATCAAAATGTTTAATGTAGTAATATTATTAATATTAGAATTGCGAAATTCTCTAGTGGATATTTAGTTTATTTCATGTCAAATGATATATAGTTGCAAACTACTCAGATGGCTCTTTCTTGATGCCTATGATCCAGCAGGCAATCAGGTAAAGAACAGGTGTAATTCATAACAATCATGGCCATGTTGAGTCCCAGTAAGTAATGGCTGTGAGGTTGAGCCTGCATGTACATAAGAAGGGCTTTGGAACTAGTAAGTGTAAATTGAATGCACTCATTATTAATGTTATCAAAATGTACATGAAAAGGGTTTTATCCTACAGAAAGGAGATTGATTGCTGTCTGCATGGGAGAATGGTGTGATTAGCATCTTGCAGACATCATTCTCCTTAGTATAAAAGCATATCAACAGGTATGTAGAAGGAGCCTTTTCAGTACTAATTTGTGATGGTTTGTCCAAATCATTAAATATATTAAATAAAACTACAGCTAAACAATTTAATAAAACTAATATTTATAATTTTTTCAAATTCAATAATTTGCTAAGGATGATGGTGATATGTTTTTTCTTATGGAAAATCGTTTTGTATTTTGTGAACCACTTCCTGTTATTTGAGTTTTGTTACTGAGGAGTAGGGCAACTGTTTTATTACCCTGATTTAATTCCCTGGAATATTAATATCATACGAATGGGGCTTTACAAATATAAGAACGTTGAAAATTCTGACTTTCTGAATTAGTCAATAATAGTTTGACTAATAGTCAAAATGTGAATTTTGAAACACCAGGTGTGTGTTTTAAAGTCAATTTCTTTTAAGGCTAGTACAGACCAAAGATTTGCGACAAGACGAAGCTGTTTTAGAACGTTGCAGGGAAAAGTTGCAGCAGTGTGAACTGACCCATCTCAGCTCAACTCAAGCTGGCTGATGGTGTCGCCTGCGACTCAAGTCAAGCTTGTCAAGTTGCCAGTGGCTGGTTTTTAGAATGTAAGGCACGTAATCTGTTTCAACAGCAAATCAGCTCGTAGCGTAGTCAGCTGGTCATCTCGCCCTTCTTGTTTCTTTGTTTTTGCTGTTTCATAAATACTAGAAATGCAACTCTAGCAAGTAACTCCCTATCACTATCCTCATTCATATTTAAAGATGCTACAAATTATATCCAGCTACAAAAAACGAGTGAAAAGCCGGCAGTTAGACTTGAAGTACAGATAGTCGTTGCTATGGAAACGATACACCGTCTCGTCTAGTCGCATTGGTGTAAACTGGCAGGTTTCAGAACCGACGCATTGCAAGTAGTTGCAAGTTTCAACTCGTCTGGTCTTGAATATTTGGTCTTAACTGGCCTTTACACGCTTGTGGGTTACATGATTGTGTATTGACCTGTGAGAGCTGTCAAAGTAAGAACCCTCCGGCACAAACATTACCTCTTTGCAGGCTTGGAATTTCCCTGCTGGCTTTAGATTTACATCTTTGTACAGTGCATCCCAGCATAACCCCTGCATTCAATGTCTTTCCTCAGATGCACAATCGAGCGACGGTCTGAGAATGCCATCTTTTAATGGAGAGCTGAATGGGTTATTGGGAGCAGCAGGGCTTCTAGGAAGCACTGATCGGACAACCATGTCAGATTCTACCAGACCCATCTCCACAGACATCAGCAGCGCTCAGGAGGCTCAGATAATGTGAGTGGGTTCTTCAGTCACTCTAGCTCAACTTCGCTGTTAGGCTGAGTTTGTCATATGAAGCATAAGCACATCGAGTGGCCTCTCTTCTATTTGAATTGAATAATTAAAAAATGCAGAGACAGTTTTGTAAGCACTTAATGTTTGAAAGAAACTAATTCTACATTGAACTTAAATGTATTTGCTGCAATTTCAGCTGCCTTTCTGGTGACGATGGCTCCACCTGTATCCCCATCACCTCCAACAATGTGGAGATTGTGGCGAGTCAAGATTCCAGCATCAACAGCAAGGCTCGTGGCAGCAACAAGGTAAGAAGCCAAATCATCAGCAACAAGACAGCACTGTCCATTATGTGTATAAATGAGCAAGACAGACATGTGGAAACACCAAGAATTTAAGTGTGTAGCTGGTTGTGATGACTTAACAGAGTTAAGAGCTTGCTTTTGTGACAAGCTACTGTGCTTTCTAAAAATTCAGATCCCTGAATCCCTAAAAAGGAAAAGACTTGATTTTTTTTATTTAATTAGATAGGGACAGCTGCAGAGAGACAGGAAAGAAAGGAGAGAGAGGGGATGACATGCAGCAAAGGGCCCAGGCTGGAATCGAAACTGGGCCGCTGTGGACTCAGCCTTAGCACATGGTACGCGCTCTACTGGGTGAGCTACCAGGGCGCAAGGCTTGATGTTTAAAAGAATATACACCGATCAGCCATAACATTATGACCACTGACAGGTGAAGTGAAGAACATTGATTATCTCGTAACAATGGCACCTGTCAGTGGGTGGGATATATTAGGCAGCAAGTGAACATGTGTTGGAAGCAGGAAAAATGGGCAAGTGTAAGGATGTGAGCAACTTTGACAAGGGCCAAATTGTGATGGCTAGACAGCTGGGTCAGGGCATCTCCAAAACAGCAAACAAGTCCGATGCTTGGAGGCCCCACCTCGCAACTTACAGGACTTAAAGGATCTGCTGCTAACATCTTGGTGCCAGATACCACAGCGCACCTTCAGAGGTCTAGTGGAGTCCATGCCTCGACGGGTCAGGGCTGTTTTGGCGGCAAAAGGGAGACCTATACAATATTAGGCAGGTGGTCAAAATGTTATGGCTGATCGGTGTATATCATCACAGAAGTAAACTTTTTTTTAGGAGTTCAGTGCTTCATTCCGAATGGCCTGGCTTTGGCTCTTGAAGACCCCGGCCTTGTGGTTAAAAAAAGTCATTATGAACTGTGTTCAGAAAGAATTAATTCCTTTTGAATGGTGAATTTGTGTTTCATTTAGGTGAAGATTCAACCTGTGGCCAAGTACGACTGGGAACACAAGTATTATTATGGAAGACTGATAGCTGTGTCCAACTCCTTCCTGGCCTACGCCATCAGAGGTGAGAGTCCTGGAGAGCCTGTTATTTCCACCGTTACAAGAGACAAACATCAAATAGCACTTGATGTTATAAATCAACACGAACTACAACAGACAATCAGGGTATATATAAGTACATGGTATGTGGTCTTAATAATATAATTCTTTCATTTTGGACATTGAGAATCTTTAATCTAAAACAGTAACCAGGTATGTATGTTTTATTTAATATAAAAGCTTTTTCAAGTATTCCAATTAAAGCTGTAATAAACCATACCGTGTAGAAACATTACACTGTTCCTCTCACCTGTGGTGACGTCCAGCAATGTAGATACAGTGCAGGTGAACAGATCTTTGTTTGTGCTGCTCACAGCGTTGAAGGATGCAAATACAACAGAAACCCACCTCACTGTCTACAGTTTTCATAGGAACCATTTCTTTGGTATAAAGTATTTGTAATGAAAACTGCTGTGTTGGTGTATTTGTGTGTGTGTGTGTGTGTGTGTGTGTGTGTGTAAGAGGACGACAGGTCTAGAGTAAATTATCCCATTCCTCTACTTAAACAGATATTTTGATATAATATGATGAGCTACTATAAGTCTGTAGTTTCTCAAATGAACGGAGTGCTGGCTTCTTGGTTTATCTTGTTCTTTAAAATGAACCTCTCCTCCCTCAGGAGCCAACAACCATGCAATGATCCGTGTCCTGAGTGTGGGTTTTGCTGAGCGCTCCCTGTTGAAGGGCTTCACTGGAGCGGTCACAGATCTGGCTTTTGCCCACCTCGACTCCTCCCTGCTGGGTTGTGTAGATGAAGCAGGCAACCTGATGGTGTGGCAGCTCACCTGCATTGAAAGCAAGATACTGTATCCTGACGTGGGTGAAACTGAAAAGGAGTGTGTAGGGGGACGCATAGGTCTGTGTGTGTGTCTTTGCACTGTTTATTTCATCTTATTTGTGTGTTCTTGTATGTGCGAATAAGCACTCACAGCAGCATTGCCTTGTGAATTTACACACACCCCTGTGATATCACAGCATGCTTTGGCATGATAATCACAGAAACAAATCCGCCAAGAAAAGGTCTGTCGTCCCGTTTTCCTTAACCCATCCTACATACAGTGATCAGGTGGTGGTTCATGTCCGGCGGCCAGATGATACTCCGCTGAACTCCCACCGTCGCCTCATCTGGTGCCCGTTCATCCAGGATGACAATGAGGAGAACCAGGATGACACCAGCCAGACTTTAGCCCTTCTACATGAAGACAGGGTATAAGTGTTTTACGCAGAAATCTTTGTCTTAGAAACTGTTTTTAGAATTAGAAGTGATGTGCATTTACAGCCTCATATCCCCAAGTTACACATAGGGGAATGGATAAGCAATGATCGTACACACATGCAATGGTTTTAACTTTATAAAGAAGAAAGAACCCTGGTATTGGATCAGTGCTCCCCGTGTTAAGGTATCAGAATCGTATCAGGAGCGAGAAAAGTGGGAACTTTGCATCCCTAATGTATCCATGTTATCCTCTTCTCCATCTAGGCTGAGGTGTGGGACCTGGAAGTCTTGAGAGCCAGCAACAGCAGTTGGCCCATCGATGCCACAGACCTAAAAGAAGGCCTCATCACAATCAAGGGACACACCCAGGTAGGGCTCAGGATCCAGCAGTAATGTAAGAATTCTTGCAGACTGTTCACAAACAGTCAAGTATACATTCAATACAGTGCACTACAGTGCAATGATGATTTTCTGCTACTGTGCTTCTATGAAATACGAGGAAGTACTTTCATTACTGGCGATGTCCGATATTTTCATCAGCAAAAGTAAAACCACGGTGACAACAAGTACAAAGTGGTATACTGTATGAGTTTGGGTTTGTCTTGCAGTATTGATTGTGTATGTTGTTTCATGTCTGCCCCTCCAGCGAGTCAGCGAAGGGGCCCTGTCTCCAGATGGAACTGTGTTAGCCACAGCCAGCCACGATGGGTACATCAAGTTCTGGCAGATATACATAGAAGGGGGACAGGACAAGCCGAGGTAAGCAAGAAGGATGTTTTTTGCTCATTTACTTTTACACTTTATCATGTAAATGTCAATTCTTTTCAATTTTCTGAAAGACTACATGTTGTAGTCTGTCACCTGTTGACTTTTTGTTTTTCCCTCTCTCCTACTCTGTGGTTGTGGTTTTCTTCCTATCCTTTCTTCACTTTTCTTCACTCTCTGTCGTCCAGATGTCTTCATGAATTGCGGCCTCATGGAGGACGTCCCCTCTCCTGCCTTCTTTTCTGTGACAACCACAAGAGACAGGACCCTGAGTTAGTATACACCGGCGCACACAGCTTTCAGGGAAAATTGTGACACACATATTCATCTTAGGCTGTTGCTGTATGAATTTTAGTTGGTTTACATTCTCTTCCTCCTCTCCTTTTGTTACCTTCTACTTTACTCTTTGTAGGGTTCCTTTCTGGCGGTTCCTGATCACTGGAGCGGATCAGAACCAGGAGTTAAAAATGTGGTGCACTGTTTCCTGGACCTGTTTACAGACCATCAGGTTATTGCTTTACTCCATCATTATACGTTTAAATCCTTTTTATGCATTGTGTACTAAGGCATGGAAGTCTCCTGTCAAATAGGTGCTTCAGATCAGTCCAAATGTAGTTCTCACTATATTTGTGGATGTAATTCCTGCTATCTGAAGCTCATCCCAGTAATTTATATTATTGTTTAAGAGCACCAGATTTAAAGATACTAATGGAGGTGTTTGTTTTCCCATTTTTTAGGTTTTCACCAGATCTGTTCAACTCAACAGTTCTGCCAAGCCTGAAGGCCAGTCTGGACCTCTCTGCTGAGTATCTCATCCTTACTGACGTACAGAGGAAGGTCAGCACAATGTTGTCAGCTGTGTGATTTAACTCATGTTCACAAAATAATTGGTTTAACAAGAAATATTGCTCAACTGTTTAATTGTATTCCTTAATAGAAATTTCCTTTTTTAAGCATTTTTCTTTTACTCAGTTGTCTTACAGCATTAATCTGAAGATAAACACTTAAACACTAATTAAATTAAATCTTGGACTATGGCACATCTGAGAGAGCCAGTTTGAGTTCATCTTAAAAGGCCACTCTTTATAGAACTAGGCATAGTCTTTTGGACTTTTTTTGGACAAAACCATTTTCCTTGCTACCCACGTTGCCATTTTGTCCTGCACCTAGCTTCATACTTTGCTGATGTTGTTCTTTGCCAGGTTCTGTATGTGATGGAGCTGCGGCAGGACCTGGAGAAAGGCAAGGCCACATTCACAGCGGTGTCAGAGTTCCTGCTGACCCACCCTGTGCTCAGTTTTGGGGTCCGAGAAGTTGCCCACAGCCGACTGCGACACACCGAGGTCCTCCCTGCTGAGGAGGAGAGTGAGAGCCTGACAACAGGTGCACTCTCACACACACTCTTGAATTACAAAAAGCAAATAACTCTTTTCACTCCTGTAGTCTTTTGATCTTTCCTGTTACCCGGTGATTTGTTTCTATCAATATATGGCATGTTCTTAGTCATTTATATATTCCAAGGGCTGCCACACACACACAATTAATTTGCTTTCAGCTTTCATTTGGTGGTGTTTTTTTTTTTTTTTGGGCATCATTGGGAAAAAATGCCATAATAACTGTTCAGCATATTGTAATTCAAGTGGTCTGAGAGTAAACCTCTACTTCTCCCCCTCCTCTTGGCTCTGTTTTCAGGCTTCAGAAAATCTATCCCATGACGGGAGACTTTGACCAATCATAGGTTATTTTAGAGAGACGCCGTGTTCCTATTGGCTGAGCTACAAATGCAGATGCGCGTGCCCGTCCCTTCAGACAGTGAAAGCCTGATTCAATGGCTGAAAATCCTGCTGAAAATTCTACAACTTGTGATAAATTTCCAACACCTCCTTTGCCTACAGCGGCGTATAGCACAAAACAACACGTCCCGGCTCCACATGGAGCTTCGGGCTCATTTTGTTCGATGCCATGGCGCTCGTATCGACGTGGCAAAGAGGCATGATGACAAACAGTGGGGAATAACTTTTGAGGGGGGACGGTGGTGTACTAGCTGCCTCTGAAGCCTGGGGCACTCTGCTCTGCGGCCGCGAAGTGCTGGAGGGGCGTCTTTGAGAAGACAAGTCGCGGTGAGACTGACCGGGGTATCGGTGAGGCTCACGCCGTGCGGAGTGAGCCGTAGGGGAGGGTTAAGGTTTCGCAGGGGAACAGATTCCTTCTGCTGCCGGTCGAAGTTGTGGGTTTGGTGGGAGGAGCTTAGCGGAGTGATATGAGGCAGCAGAGAGAGGCGGAAGAATTTTATAGGTGCACAGATTTTGCCTACCCCAGCTTTAAATATGCAGTAACATTGATTCTAATTTACACAGAATTACTGTGTGTGTGTGTGTGTGTGTTTTTTCTTCCAGAGGGCACTCAAGCACCTACAGAGTCCAAGTCTGGCATCCAAATTAAACTCTACTGTGTTCACACCAAGTAAGTTTCCTCCCACTGTCTAATGGAATGATGAGTGGAACAGAGTAAAGCTTTGATTTCCCTAAGGAGCAATTTGGCTTACAGCCATAATAAAAATAATAATCAATGTAAAATGACCAAATAATAGATTTTCCATGTCTAACAATAAAGTTAAGTGAATCACGCAGTAGGTCTGTACAATGAGCTCGTGTCTTAATAATCTGGGTGCTCTTAAATGTGTGTGTTTGTGTGTTTTTCAGGACTCTGCAGGATGTCCAGATCTGGTTTCAACCCAACTTGGTTTCCAGCTCTGCAGTCTTCCTGCCCCATTCTGATTCTCAGGATGGTTTTGGTAAGTCACAGTCCCAGTAATTCAAATAAAATCAGACAAATCCCAATCCATGGAGATGATGCTTCTTTATCTTTCTCATTATGAACATCTGTAAACTCTTCTGTGCAAACAGTGGAGAGGGAAGCGTATTAGAGGTTTAGTTAGAAATATATTGGGATGGGAAAATGTTTAATATTATTGTTTAATCAGCAGGTATGTAACAAAATAGCGGAATGATCTAGCATGTTAAAAGTGTAACTCAGCCATTTACTCGTTTCTAGAGAGAAAGCTGAACAAAAGCATTATTGACAAGTTTTGAGCAAAATGACTTAAAGGAATACGTTTCCACGGTTGGAGCATTATTTACCTTTATTTTATGTTAAAGCTTTTTTCAGATCTAGGCCTGTCACCGTAATTACGTTATTGACTTATCGTACCATATATGGATATGCCCTCGATCAATTTTGCTGGTCTCGATATTGCCTGTTGTGTTTACATAAGAATGTCCCCAACATTTTAGCCAAGATGATGCCAGAATAAACACCAGGGTTTTCCCTCCATTATTGGGCACATAGTCCAGCGTTTTTTTCACAACGCCTCAGCCGAATGAACAGAATAAAACTATGCTGAGACACGTTTTGTTGTCATTTCTGGTCGCGGCGTTTCTGTCCTCTCGTCTGCTATCTGTGTCGGAGTTTCACCGTGGGCGGGGCTCAGCAGTTCCTCCAAACACACGCACAAAGCCACAACTAATCAGGTGAAGTGATAATGGGTTCGACAGGAGGCGGAAGCACCGCAAAGTGCAGCAGAGCTCTGCCCGCTGCACTTTGGGGGTCAAGTGGCCAGCGCAATTTCCAATAGACAGGAGTGAGAACAGAGATGTTTCAGAAAGCTTTTGTCATGTAGAGATCTTATTCTTAGTAAAACATCTTTGGTGAGACCTTTCGAGTCTTTTGGCCAATCAGAATCATGATAACTGCATCATCTTCATTTCCATGGATGTATAAACTTTTTGCGGTACTACTACAATATATATTCGTTTTGAGGCAAGTCTTGTTTGCTGCCAACGACCTATTATGCTGTTTAGCTAACTTAACGTTAGGTAACTAGTTGCTGAAGTAGCGTTAACTTCCCAAATCAAGTTGAAGTGTGTGAACGTTGCCCCATCAAATCTTTCCCTGTTTATAATGGAAAGCCTGCCAGCTTGTTAGCACGCCAGCTAACGTTAACTTCAGTGAATTGTGTATTACAACCATACA
>LKNJ01001736.1:0-61924 GCA_002120245.1 Maccullochella peelii
GTACCAGCAGTAGAATTACCTGTGTGTTAGTGTAGTAATGTCTCCACAGAGGTCTGATGATAGTCTGACCACCAACATCCCAAACTGTAAAGCTGATGTTCTTATACTCCACTGTCTCCACATTGAAACCTGCACACACACACACACACAGACACACACACACACACACAGAAGTTAATTCCATGATTTTGTATAATTTTATATTTACATTAAATGTATTCGTTAATATTAACAGATCAAATAGATCACTGACCGATAGTTGGGATGGTGGTGACGACCTCGGCCAGCTTCAGTTTGTACAGCAGAGTGGTTTTACCTGCTGCATCCAGACCCACTGCAGCAACACACACACACACACACACACAGCACAGTTACTATTACTGTTACTAGTGTTATTAGTTGGGCTGAAACTGAAGACAATTTTCATATAGTCTATTAAAATGTCAGAGTCCAAGGTGACGTCTTAAGATGTCCTAAACAGTCCAAAACCCAAAGATATTCAGTTTACAACAGGAAGTGGTGGAGGAAGTATTCAGACCCTTAACTTAAATAAAAGTACAAGTAAACTTCAATATAAAAATACTCCATTACAAGTTAAAGTCACACAAGAACACAAGTGATATTAGCCAAATAAGGTGGAACTAGTTTGAAGCATCTCATGTACTGTTGAGTAGTTGTATCTATTAAAGTGCATCATAGTTTATAAACTCATCATATATTTTGTTATAATCTTAATCTGTTAAGTGACTAGTAAGTAATGCTAACTATTGTACTTTTTACTGCACTACACAATATTTCCCTCTGAACTGTAGTGGAGGAGAAGTATAAAGTAGAGAAGAAAATACTCAAGTACCTAAAATTTGTATTTATGTAAATACTTAATATTAGTTTCCACTACTGGTTCACTAAATCTTCACATTGGAGAAAGTGGAACCAGTTAATGTTTCACATTTTTACTTGACAAATCGATTATTAAAAATGGTGACAAAACTGACAATTAATTATTGTATGTATTATTTAATCAATTAATTGTTTCAGAACTAGTTGCTACTCTTGTTGTTGCTACAGATAGTATTCAGGACTTTAAAACCTTTATTTTCACACACAAAGTGCTTCACAGACAGACAGCAACAAGAAGAGTAACAAAATAAAACTACAAAAATATACAAGAGAAGAAACTATTGATTCTTCTGTTAGTACTTCTATTACCTACTACAACAACTAGGTCTACTATAATAATAATAATAATAAGAAGAAGAAGAAGAAGAAGAAGAAGCATTACGATAATAAGGTTATGAATTGTCACAAGAAAATCAAATCTCACCCATTAAAATCCTGACAGGTGTCTTGCTGGTGAACCTGGAGAAGATGTGTGAGATGATGATGCCCATGGTTCCGGTAGAAAGCTCCGGCAGTAAACAGTAAACAGCTCGCTGCGTCTCTGTCCGTGTGTGTGTCCGTGTGTGTGAGTGTCTGTGCTTTTATAGAGCAGCAGGCAGCGTGTGTGTGTGTTGTTATCCACGCTGTCATCCCGGCTGCTGTCAGCTCTGTACACGGTGGAGGTGTGCCGTCAATAAGCGTGACGTCAACACTGCAAACCGGAAGACGATAATTCAGCTCACACAGCCTTCAAAATAAAGGCACACTTGTTGATTTAAAAAAAAAAATCTAATTTGCTTTATTGACAAGAACATAATGAAAGGTTAAAGGTATGGTAACATTCGCTCTGTCTCTCATTCACTTCTACTGAAGACACAAAGATTGTGCGGAGGTCAGAGTTCAGATGTGCTCGGTCAGTCGGCCAATAGAAACACTGCTGAACTGTTCTGAAATATAGAAGTTACTATTAGTGAGGCTTTTAAAAATAAAGCTGTTTTTAAAGATTTACCATTTAATTTAATTTATTTATTTAATTAAGAATACTAAATAAAAGAATATATATGGTAACATAATAGAATAATAACCCTAAAGAGGAGTCAGTTTTTTTTCAAGTAAATTTTGTTTTGTCCCAAGTGTGAGTTGAATTGTTGCTGTTTGAGTTTTATTTTGGTAAAAACTTTGTTTCCTGTGTCTTCCTACAGACTGCAGTGTATCAGGAAGTGTTGCTCTGTCTCTTCCTCTTGTTGCTGTTGGCAGAACTGACACAGTCTGTTGTCTCTGCGTTGCCAGGTTTGTCTGGATGCTCTTCACTCAGTCTGTATTTAGTTTCTGTTGCTCACAGTGACCAAATAATCTGCAACTCTGTCATCTGTTCAGTGCTAAAAAGCAATAAAGGGTTTGACTTGCTCCAAATGTATTGATATGTTGATTTGTAAGGTGCATCACACTCAAACCTCACCTTATTTAGCATTTATAAGAACATATGAACAATTAAGTGTTTATAACAGACTTAAATGTTGTTGTAAGCAGACATAAAGACATTTTCTGTGTTTATTAATGTATTTGTAAACAGCTATAACTCCACCTGTGAACCATCCATAGCTGGTCTGTACACAGATGATGAATGATTGGCAATATGTCTCTGAATATAAAATTTGAAGTATGTATTTAACATATTAAGTGATTATATTATGGGGTGTTGGGCTCAATAAGGGGCCACAGCTTGTTTTTGGCCCTTGGGCTCTTCAGCGGGTTAATCTGACCCTGCCAATGGTAAACATTTAATCCACCTTTGAAATGAGGCAGGTTTTAGGAACTGAAAGATGAGGCTTATTGACAGAGCGAGTTGTTAATATAATAATTTTAGTTCTGGTTTGCAGTGGTTTGTTATTTTGTGTGTGGTTTCTGTAGACTTCTGTGAAAGGAGAAGTTCACACACAGGGCAGTAAACATTTTCTATTTTCTTATTTCTGTTCAATTACATTTTCACCGGCAAGGAATAAAACATAATCTTTTACTTGTATTTTAGTCTAAATACACTGGGATTACAGTATTTATACCCAAATTCCCAGAAGAAAATACAGAGAACATGACCTCGGCTGCGGTGTGTTTGTGGTTCCGGGAAATCACAGCTCCACATGTCACTCTGGCTGAGCTGGTTTCCTCCATGTAGATTATTACAACACTGTCAGTGGTGATTGTACAATACGCCATGAAATATATCTAAACTGTTTGTCTGTTTCAAAACTTTGTCTGGTTTATTGACAGATCACAACAATAAAAACAATAAGTACATGTAGTTCAACCTGAAGTGATTCCCCCCCCAAAGGTGGCTGGTGCTATGAATGAAGTTTATTATTATTATTATTATTATTATTATTATTATTATTATTAACAACCTCTCTTGTGTATCTATCCATGTTTATGTTTTAAGAAGGGACAATGCTCATTAACTAACATGAGCACTTAGGTCCATCATGTAAATGTGCCAGATTTAGCCATACAGGCTAATTTTTAAAGTACATAAGCACAAATAAAAGCACATAATCACAGACCAATAGCAACACAGTGACATAACCACTACTCCAGATTATGACAGCATGTTTGATTGTCCAGTAACCACCGTTTTATTATGCAGTTTTGGTTTAATTTGTAACAGCACTGAAAAACTATTTTTAAACAAGCCTAAAACTCAAAAGCAATCTGTCTTTTCAGAATCAGTGTCCCTTTCAAGAATACACTGTGAACAGTTTTCATAGGGACTATTTCTTCAGAATAAAGTTGTTCCTATAAAAACTGTTCATAACACCCAGGACAAGGACATTATTGTTTCTTGAAAGGCACAAATTCTTTTTTAAAATAACTTTTTTTAATGGCATTTTTGGAGCATAGCATTAGATCAGGCCCTGAAATCGGGCTTGCATCAGCTGCTTCACCCTCAGTGGCTCATTCATCAGCTGCTTGGCTGCCAGCTGACTAGTAATGTCCAGTCACATTCATGCAGGCGTCCAGCGTGGCTGTAACCTTCTCCTCTCACAGCTCCTCCACCACCCCAGCCTCCTCCTTGTGGGCTCAGTTTTTGGTTTTGTTCAATAAAGTTATAATCCTTAAGGTTTTCATGAAATCAAACCCCATTTTTTAAAGCTATTTGTGGTCGTTTTCGTTTTTGTCTGCAAGAGCCATTCAGTGTATTTGCATTATCTAACTGATAACAGCCTCACTGTTTACTCTTCACTCTCCTAAGGCCGCGTTCAGACCGACAGTAGCCCTGCGAAGCCTTTAAACGCATTAATCTGTTACTCCAACTGGACTTCCTGTATCGTTTTTCATTATCTCTGCGGGAGCTACTTTAAACAACACGCCCCCATCCACACAGCCGTGCAGCTTTAACGCAGGACTGTTTTCAGACTGCTAACTCTGTTAACTAACTGCCAATACAAACGATAGTCGCTTCTTCATAGTAAAAGTAGTGTTGTCCAGCAGTTCAACTTAATATTATATTATAGATTCTGGATTTTCAATGAAGGAGAAAGAGCAGATGTCATTTCAAACATTTTAACAAGATAACTGAACTTTTTTTGTGGAAGATACAAATTATTATTCAAAGTAGAGCAATTTATATATATGTTAAAACATGTCTGGAGGGGATCTTTAACCAAAAAGTGTCTAATTCGGTCATTTTCTACAAGGAGCGGCCACAGTGAGGAACCCTTTAACAGCAGCTCATTGCACAAGCCCCGTCTGTTTCCCTCTCACACTCGTTCACGGCCACAGACCGTAATGGGGAGGATAAACAGCACCGCAGGACAAACGCAACAATGGCCAGTACTGATAAGGACGTTACACTACATATGTTTCCTAAATCTAAATGGGGGCATATTTGCGACCAAGCCACTTGTGTGTGTCAAATGTCTGCATACCTCAATTCAGATTTAAAAAAACAAAACAAACAAAAAACTCTCTCCTGCTACATGCAGTGGTGGAAGAAGTACTCAGATCTTGTACTTAAGTAAAAGTAGCTATACTACAATGTAAAAATACTCTGTTACAAGTAAAAGTTCTGCATTCAAAATCGTACTTAAATAAAAGTACCATTGATACCATCAAAGTATCAAAAGTAAAAGTACTCATTATGCAGAAAGGCCCATTTTAGATTAATATATATTATATTACTGGATTATAATTATTCATGCATTAATGTGTTCATCACTTTAATGTTGCAGCTGGTAAAGTTTGAGCTAATGTTAATTACTTCATATATGCTAGGTAGCTTAATCCACAATAATACATCATAATTGATTAGTTGATTTATATTTTGTATTAATAATCTGAATCTGCAAATTATCTAGTAGACTAACTTATAAATGCATTGGAGTGAAAAGTAGCCTACAATATTGGCCCCCAAAATCTCAGGGAGTAGAAATATAAAGTGGCATAAAATGGAAACACTCAAGTGTGTTGCTCAAGTGGGAGTAAATGAAAGTGAAATGTAAAAGACTGGACAAGTTCAAGGCTGTGATTGAGCTTTTTGGTGTCAAATTTTCTCACACTCGTGGGAGAGAAAAGGGGGAGTGTGACTGAATCAGAGCGACGAGGGGAGGAGAAATGAAACTTAAAGTGTCTGCTGACATATTGAACCAGGAACTGAGCGCACGCGAGCTGAAGTGCAGCCTGTCCAGAGGGACGACAGACGGACGACAGACGGACAGACGCGTTCACACAGCGAGGACGCACAGAGACGCTCCACTGCAGAGACTCCGGTCAGTCCGGTCCGGGTGAGGATGAAGATGAAGCTGCTTTACGTTCCCATGGTGATGGCGGTGATGTCAGCATTGGTCGTCACGAATTCTGGACACACAGCTAAACCAGAACTTGGGCCTACTACTACTACTCCAAAGCCTACACCATGGACGACGACCACAGGTGCGCACACAAAACCACACATAATTCACATTTTATCCTTTTAGAAGAGACGTTTATCCGGAGGAACTCACACTGTGCAACATGTCCAACTGTAAAATTAGTGAATTTTACTCCGGCAGTGTGTGTGTGTGTGTGTGTGTGTGTGTGTGTGTGTGTTGGGGGGGAAAACAGGATGCAAACGCTTGTTCAGGCCAGGTGTGAAAGTAATAACTTCCTCTTTTTTTTGTTTGGTGAGCCCGAAGCTGAGTCCCAGTTCCAGACTTCACACTGACTCTAAGCAGGTTTTGAGTATGTTGGTTAAATAATTTTATTATGTCAGTTTTTTGAAGAGGAGTCAGCCATGTAGTCATGAATGAGCTGGTGCTTCTTGTCTTATGGAGTGTTATTGTTTTAGTTTAGTGTCTTGTATTGTTTTGTCTGTATTTTCTTGTTGAGTTTTGTGTTTTTAATGTATGTACCTATTGTTGAGTTTGTATTTTGTGCTGTCTCTTGTGTATTTAAGGCCCATCTAGGGACAGGCATTGCAAATTAGCTTAGGCTATAAATACTGTGGTGTGTGGCACTGCTTTTTGCTACATACTTGTCCCAATACAAATAAACATCAAATAAAAATGTCGTGTTTGGCTGCATTTCAAAGTTGCAATTTAACTGACATGTGTGGTAAAGTAGATTGATTTCTCATAAACTAACAGCATAAAAAGATACAGTGTGAAATCTAGTATACTGTGTACTGTGGAACTGGGACATAGCCAGCAAAAATCTCCAAGTCCTACTTCCTGAAATTCACACACACACACACACACACACACACACACACACACACACACACACACACACACACACACACACAAACTGAAAAGAGCAAACAAAAATGACATAACCATGTAAGTATGAAATATGTCTTCTAGTTTATCAGTGATTTGGGGTAATTTAGTTAGACTTTAGTTACACTTAGGGATAGATTATCGAAACCTAATAATTAATAACTAATATTTTCTGTATTTTTCTTGTATTTAACAAATCCTATTAAAAGACCAAAACCAACCATGAATTGATCAACAACAAGTATTATCTGTTCATCCAAAGCCTGATATATCTTCTTCCTGTGAGCCACAGAGCGCCATTGTTGTCCAAAAACTGTTAAAAACACATCAATGAGCCGCGCTGTTGCACTGGGTGACACGTTCCTTCATTAACATGAACACACACACTGTAGAACAAATGCACTATTTCCTCCTGTTTATTTGTTAAAAATGTGTCCGGCTGTTTAAGAAATTACTGAGCCTTTCAGAGAAAGTAAACTACATATTTGTGATCCGTTTTTAAACATTTACATCTTCAGTAGGAACCAATGGACTTATGGCTGAGAGCAACAGACGGGGGAAGAGAAGTCAGAAAGTTGTTGTTTTTGGTCTTTTTATGGGATTTGTTGACAATAACAAAAATATAGTAAATCACCAAACTTATCCTTATATATATAAAGTCACGAGACAATCAACTCTAATTAACGCAGTACACCTTATTGTATAGAATAAAGGTGCGAATCACACATTTAAAAATAAGCACATAAGAAAAACAAACATTCATAGGATGAATGAGTAAAAAGATTTTCTGATATTCTGACGTCTTGTTTGTGTGGTATCTCTTCCTCTTTCTTAGGACCTTCTGGACTAAATTTAAACGGGAAGATGATCACTTTGTCTCGTGATAGAGGAGGAATATCCTTCTATCCCCCCTATTTTTACCCCTGGTCTTCTACTCCTCGCTATCCAACCAGCAGATACACCACCCGACCCTACTACACCACCACCCGACCCTGGACCACCAACACCCGTCCCTACTACACCACCACCCGACCCTGGACCACCCGCACCCGACCCTACTACATCACCACCCGACCCTGGACCACCCGCACCCGACCCTACTACACCACCACCCGTCCCTGGACCACCACAGCACCTCATACTATAGGTGAGTACATTCACAAACTACATAACCAAACAGAAAGACGATGGCAGGCTGTGAAATCCAAAATGTTATTTTAATGTACAGATCTGCTCGCATGTTTTCTCTGGTCTTTTCTCCTGTTAAGAGGTGATGCTATCAGACCTGTGGTTCCCAACCCTTTTTGTTCGATGTACCCCCACAGCCTCAACTTAAAACCGACTCAGGTTGGTGGAAAACTGAGGCATGTGTTGTGCAGTCAGACTACCATAGTTTTTAAATTAGCTGAGCTTCACAATTTCCCACGTTCCCCCTGGTAACTGCAGAAGTACCCCTGGTCGGGAATCAGTGGATTAGATGATACAATTTTGACTCTTGTGTGGGAAAGAGGCAGAACAGGGTCCAGCACATTGTTCCTACATTAATTAATTTTACATGCCTGTTTGTGAAATCTCCTCTGTCAAAAGGCGAGAATCATGTTCTTCATTGTGTTTTGCAGATTAAAGCTGCATTAAGTGATTTCTGACCACAAGGGGGCAGAAAGGCTTAGAGTCATTTAACACGAAATCCACTTTTTTGCGTGTTAGTAAATTATATGTACCATCACTTTATATATTATATATCACTCTACACGTATTATGTTCATAATACAACTAATTGGCTACACTTTGAAGGAAATAATGCCACACCTATTACATTTTGTACCAACCTAACAATAAAACATTTAGGCCTCTATTTAAATGTTTGTCTGAAAAATGTTCACTGTCACTGCATGCAATATTGAACATATCTGCAAAACCTAGGCCTGTTCCCAGTTTCTGCACTATATATTGTGTTTATTATATTATATAACAACCGTTCATTTGTATGTTTTTTACTCAACACTCCCCATGTGAACACTGACCCCTGCAGGTGTGTCCGTGTGTCTGCGTTACCTCGGCGAGGTGGCAAGCTACCCCTCAATCTTCACACTCAGTCCATCCAGCAGAAACCCTCTGATGCTGGGAATCAGTTCACCTGGAGGGTATGCACTGTCCTTTGACAGATACGGCTACTCCAGACTGTACATGAAACCTGACATAAGGTTCTGGTCAAACACTGGACCGGACATCTGGACCAGAGTCTGCCTCACTGTGGACACCGTGAAGAATGTGGCCCAGGTGTTTAGCGGCTCGAGCATTAGCATCAGGAAGATGCTGCCTTCTCAGGTGAGGAGAGGGAAGTTTTACTTGTTTAGCATTTTTGCAGCTATAGCCTGATAATCATTTCATTTGAACGACTGAAAAAAATCTGAGATGTGGACAGCGGTTCTGAAGTCTGGAACCAGGCATGTTTGTTGTAGATTTGCAGTCTCTGGACCAGATGCCCAGGGCCTCGTTCAGAGCGTCAGCAGCCCTGCGTGAAGAAACACAGCCCTCTCATTCATTTGAATGGTGCCGGTTCGTCGGCTCAGCACGGGTGCCCTCGCTTGGGGCTCTGGCAAAACAACACAGGGTCAAAAAAGTTGAACCAGTAACATAATCAGTTTAATAAATGAGGTTTGAAGTTGTTGAGGAGAAGAGATAAAAACAACCACAATAATAATATTGCATTAACACTTAACATTAACTGACACCTACTGTATGTCTGAATGACAAAAAGCCATCAATGTTTCATATTCCATGTCTACACTTTGACTATAGGACTACAAACACTTGTTGGATTTTGTCTGTAATCGGCTTTAATCTTCATCGTTGTCTCTAATATTATCTATCTGCTGTGTGTGTGTGTGTGTTCAGTATGTCTGGTCAGGTGAGCCTGTGATTGATTTTTCAGGTTTTGATGGTCAGCTGACAGACATCCAGGTGTGGGATTATCCTCTCCGCTACAAAGAGATCTTCAACTACATGACCAACGGTTTCTACGCGTATGTGTGTGTGTGTGTGTGTGATCAGTTCTTTTAGTAATCTGTAGGCGGGTTGCACCAGTAAGGATCAAGTCTGTTCAAACTGAGGTTTAACTGTGTTAAAGATGTTACACAAACCTTCAAACAAGGTTTAAAGTTAAACCCTGCTGCATATCATACATTTTAAGCATATCTACCAAACATTACTAATATGTACACGGACAACAAGTATCCACATGTGCAAACTGTACAAAAAGTAAAGTAACAGTAAAATCTTAAAAGCATTTAATCTACACTATGTTTAATTCCTGCATAAAGTGACATTACTTTATCTTGCAGGGATAAGATATTTTTGAATTTAAATCAGGAAGTTAGGACTATATTTTATTGAGACAAAGGTTTTTTATTTAAAACCGATTCCACGAGCAGTTTAGAGACATCGTGGGGCCAGCCATCTTCTGAATTTGTCAAAGAGGGAGAAGGAGTAGATGTAATTTTAAGTATTTTTAACATATTTAAACATTTTTGTGAAAGTTATGGTATCAGACATAAAACATGTCTGGAGGGTATCTTTAAATAAAAAAAAGAAAAAGATCAAAACATGTTTAAATTCCCCAAAATATCCAATAGGCACCTGCCATAGTCCTTTATTAATATATTTTGTGTTGGCCTAAAATTAGTCCAATTTTACTGACACTATATCAAGTCTAGACATGCTGGAATCAGCCTGTAAAACACCCACCATGTGTATGTTTTTAATTGTAGACTGTAAACACAGAACATATAGACAGTCATATAGTTTTTTTTGTTTATTTGTAGTTTTTGTGTCCCCAGTTTAAATATGTGATCTTTCTCTATGATTGACACTATAAACCACAATGTTAATTTACCTTTTTTCCTTTCATATATAAATTATCGTTATTATTATTATTATTGTTGTATTCATAAACCTTTTGGGACTTTTTAAATCCATCATTTGAAAATGTGATTGTGTTTTTAGGCCATACAGTGGCTCCGTCCTCACCTGGTCCTCCATCAGCTACACTCCCAGAGGAAACGTACTATTGGAGGACAACTATGAGTCGCAAGCAAGACAGCCAATCAGCAGCAAGAGGAGAGGACATCGACCAAAGGGAGCGAAGAAGACCAGGGGGTTTTTCAACAAGGGGGGAAGGGGTGAGAGAAAGACAGAACAGCTTTAATGAAACATACAGGGACGTCTGTACGAAAAGCTGTATCCTCTGTTCTTCGTTTTATAATTAAAAAAAATCCTTACAATCAATAATTAATAATGAATTCAATTTAAACATTACTGATTTGATTGAAGGACGTGATTATATTTACGTCCGAATAGCAGAAATTATTTTTACTGACATCTTTGACTTTATATCGTTCTCTTTTTCAGTGTATTTGTTTCCTTAATTTTGTATATTATTAAAAAAACAATAAAAAGATGGCTGACAGAATATTGTAATTGATTGTACATTTTATATAACATGCAGCTCGGAGGTCAGACCCCATCGTGCCTTAAAGGAATAGTTCCAACATTTTGGGAAATATGCCTTTTTGTTTTCTCTCTGAGAGTGAGATGAGAAGATGGATATCAAATGACGAATCTCTTAGCTGATTTGAATCGTTTTGTTTAGCTCAGTTTAAAGATTTGTAGTCACTGACTATGTAGTTGGTTCACTACAAGTAGTGCTAGTACAAAACTAGCCCATACAAGCAAGTTTATAAGGTTATTAGCTCAGCAGGCAGCCATTCATGAGAGTTATGATGTCAGAGTCTGTAGCGGCATATGGAATAAAACAGTATTTATTATCTGAAACCAGTTATTAGTATCTTTTAGCTGGTACTACACTAAATGACTGCATTACATACCTTAAGTAGCTGTGTAATGTAATTGTAATTCCCTGATTTTACTCTGACTGCCAGATGAATATCTGGAAGCCAAACTTTTCCATCATCAATATATTTATAGCAACTGTTTGCCAACATAAAGTTCAGCATATCAACTTAAAAGGTGATGATGTGTCAATGTTGTGTTCAAACTTGTTTCCACTGCCGGCAACTGGCCAGAACAAGTCAAGTTATTGCAGATTTAAAGCATACGGTTTATGAATTGTATTTTTTAATCGGTTCTGTTTAGCAATCTGTGTGCACAGATTAGACACAATCATTTAACCAGGCAAGAGAATCCATTCAAATTGAAGCGGTCTTGTTTAATGACAAAAATAACCACCATGGTCGAAGTAATGTCAGCTGTTACAGTTAGTTCAGCAAAACAGAAAAAAATAATTTAAAAACTACAATCGAAGACCTGAAATGTAGCATGAAAACTCCCCTGACCTTATTTTCACAGCAATCTTCTTGAATATTTGGTCAGAAACTAGAATGAATATACAAAACAGAACAAAACGGTGTTATTTCAACACACAAGGAGCTAGCTGGGAAACTAACTAGCTTACTACAGTACAAGAACTTAGCTAATGTTAACTAGTGCAAGCTACTAGCTAACATTAGCTACAGGCCAAAATATTAAAATGTGAATGTATATTGCTCTGAATACTTGGTGTCTATTTGTTTGTAACATGTTTTTCACTTGAAAAACTGTGACATGAATGTGCTATGTGTGTTTCATCTTGGTTAGCAGAGGTTGGGTAGCGCTGAGCTAGCTAGTCTTCTAGATAAAACTTAGCAAATGTTCAAAATGGCCACTGTGTGAATTTCTTATTGTAATGCTGTATCAAGCAAAAGCAAACAAACAATGTCATGAGAGATACTCAGAAGTGAGTATTTTCCAACAAGATTAAGATTAAACTTTGCATTGCTTACAAAAAAACCCAACTGTAGGCCATCATGCGAGCAAATTTTTGGCATCACTTTCCTCTTAACGATTCTAAACAATACTTTGTATGTAGTCCTTCAGGCCGTCAGAGTGGTTTAGTGTAGTGGTTATATGGCTTCAATAAAAATAAAAACGAGCTTACATTGACATTAAGAATTTCTAATCTCAAATATCCCCAAATGTTCTCAAATATTTTGGCCCTTTGATAGAAAAAGGCCCTGAAAGTATTCTAACTGTTGAATATAGCCACAAGCTAACTTAGCGAGACAGCTGTGACTGTTCCTCCGTACACATGCTGTGTACATGCACACACACTTGTGGCTCGGTAAGACTGCAAGTCAGGAAACCTTAATTTGAAAATTGTTTTTACGTCAAAAATCTTCATTTGTATTTGAGAGAACAGACAGCAGATGTGGTGAATTATACTTCAAGTAGGCCTTTGGGTTCTACCAATAATAATCTTTTATTATTTGTGACCTCAGTGCTAACCCGTAGGTTATTTGCCATAAACAATTTTTTTTTTTTTTTACCTTAATCATACCATAGTCGATCATAAGCGGATGTTGTAAAAACATATTTTAAAAACATTATTTGAATGCAAGCCGGGGTTTTGGTTAATCATCCAATAATAGGTTGAATTAATAGGTGGACATCAGCAAAACAGTTTGTCAATATAATCAGTGATTGACAAATGGTTACGTTAGCGAGATGTTTTCAGGATCATTAAAGAGAAATGCTAAAACTTTCCATTCCCATATTGTCTGTTAGCAAACAAACTACAAATTCAAAATGTCAACAACATTGTAATTATTCTAAATTAACATTATATGGAGCAATTCTTATTTATATCTGTATTTAGTAAGACATCTGTTGTAATAGCAAAATAATTATTGTACATCATCATATCTGGGTGACTAATTCACTTTACACCATTATGTACAAAACTCTTCATTCTCTACAGAGTGGAATATGAGATTAGCCCTCCATAAAAATTTAAATGTGTTAAAATAAGTTTGTTTTTTTACAAATATAAAACGTACATGGTTGCCCAACAACCAGGTGTCACCGGTTTTTCTAACCAGCACGTATTTTTGTTATTTTTCTTTACAATTATCTGCTCAACAAAAAATAAAAAGGCAAATTTCAAAGCATTTATACAACATGTGTTACACATGATGGCTCAAAGGAAAATGACCAAAAAAACCCCCAAAGAATCCACAAGTTTGACAATAAGTCAATTTTCAAACAAGTGATATTGTGAAATGCAAACATCAAATAACAGTATGTGCAGTTTATGTAACCACTAACTACAGTTTTAGAAAAAAAAAAAATCTGCTAATGAGCTCTGAAAATGCAAATTATTATAATAAATTAAATTACCTGTTAAGCTGTTATTGCTGTCATTGTATATGGTTTGTGGTCCAAGAATGTTACTGATAAATCAGCACTAAAGAAGCTTTGCATTGAATGATTTTAATTTCAAGGACCATACTGATGATTTTGCAGCATTGAATTATTACTATTTTTTATTTACAATTTTAATGAATTAAATCACATTCTTCTTTTCTTGATTTGTCCCCATTTAAAAATTTTTTTTTTTTTTTTTTTTTTTTTTTTTTTTAAAAAAAGGATTTGATTTTGGAAAAAGGAGCCCAAAGTTGACTGAGACACTGAAATGACCTGAAACCAATGGCTGCTTAGAGGGGAGAAAAATCTGACTTAATGATTGTTCGTTTATTTTACAGGACTCTGTGTAGGGTTTTAATTTGACAATGCATCTGTGTCGTTCGCTTGTTCATCAGAAAACAATTAAAACAGACTTCAGCAATATTTTTTCTGAAGGCAACTCAGAGGATCCTGAGCAGGATGGTGATCAGAGGTCAGCAGAGTCAGTTTAGTTTAGTGTAGTTTAGTGTAGGCAGTAATTAGAAACATTAAAGACACACTGCTCTTATTATCTTTACAGGAACAAGTCTTAATTCATTCAGATTGAAACTAACTCGTTGAGTCTTTGGTTCTGCGCTCATTTTGTTCTCGTGTAAGGCACCAGCATCGTTTTAACCCAAAACGATGCTCCATCTGTTGAATATCGGTTAAAACGATGCTAGCTGTAGTGTTGTTTTCATTTTCTCAGAAATGTACACAAGCCACCAACAGTTTATTAAACCCTGCCAGACTGTGCAGCCAACAATCATCTAAAGGACCTATAAGCACGCTGGTTAAATCGTGTCTGGTTGTTAGCAGTTAGCAGTTGTTGCAGGACTTTTGTTTCTGACAGTATCTGTTTTGAGCTTTGACAGTTCGTACTCATCATTTCTTGGCAGTAATTCAGTGCAGGTGTGTGGAGGCGGGACTAACGTGAGTGACAGCTGGAATCTGTCTTCACTATCATATCTATCACTTAACTATGGAAGCACATTTCTGCCAGGAAAATACAAATAGCTTAGAATGACAGAAACAAAAATGGTAAGTCATAATTAGGACAAACTAATTATGACTTAGCAAATGAAGGCAGAAAACCAGGCAAAAAAATGTGCTTCCATACATCAACAAGACACAAATTGTTCGTTAGCTTCTTTAAGGCTCATTTAAAACTTGCCAAAAACCGTTGCGTCAGGCGACACGCCCCACATTTATATAGATTTTTACATTCAGAAAAATAAATACCAGCACACGTGAGAGACATTTTATCGTCTGTTTTCTCACATCCAGTCACATCATCTGTGACCGCAAAATCTCAAAACGAGTGGATTTAAACTGTTGACTTTGCATCATTCATGTCGCGCAACATGTCCGAAGTATAAACCAGCTGTGACTTTAGTATTACTGTCCCAAATATGCATGTCAGCTGAGTCTGAATGAGCAGGGAAGTGTGAGCGCAGCTTCATCTGTGGATATGAAGTTTATACAGATGGAGCCACAGAAGAAGAAGTTTGATTTTCATCACAAAATCAATCTTCCTCCATTTAAAAAACAAAACCTGCTCTTACGAATTGACGCACAGCACAAAATCAATTCTATGACCGTAATCAATTCAATTAGATTCGCCAGATATAGTCACTTAAATGGTGAACTAGAAACAAAGAAGTATGGAAACTTCCCAAATGCAATGTGTCACTGCTGCCCAGTAAAAACTTTCCAGGAGAATTGAGCTCAAGTTTATCACTATAAACTCCCATCTCCACCACGAAGAGATAAAACAGGTGAAATATTAGAAATGACAAAAATAAAAATGTTCACATCAAAATGATTAAATATTAAGTCAAAGCAATCAGATAGTAAGTCAAAATCTTGTCTTCATATCTCATAATTTTGACTTAGTCACAATTTTAACGAGAAGTCAAAATTTGGACTTTTTATCTCATAATTTTAACTTAAAAGAGACAAACTTTTAAGTTAGTGTCTTAGAATTTTGATTTAGTATCTCATCATTTTGATTTACCATGAGTATTTTCAACATTTCTAACTGTTTTATCTGTGCTGCGTTTCACAGTCCAGCGGGCCAAAGACCCTCAGAGGAGCTCAGAATCAGTCAGTTGAAATAAAAACTGTCACAAAGGTGACACACAAGTTTTGAATTCAGTCTTCAGAAAACATAGAAATATAATGACAACCCACACCAAGATTTCTGAACATTTCGGGACAGTTTTGAATATTTCCTCAGGCTACACAAAGAGCATGTGACATGGACAGAGGGATGTGACTGGCTCCTGAGCACGCTGCTCTACAGCACCGAGACAAGAGACGTTTACTGCATTGACTGGTTTTACAGGGTCGCTGGTGCTTAATGCGTGTGTTTTAATGTACCAATGTACAACATTTTAGTAAAATTTCATTATAAAAGCACTGCTTGGCTCTGCTTGTTTGCATAAAAGTGAGTGTGTGTGTGTGTGTGTGTAGGGCACACTGGTCCAGTCAGCGATGAAGTGCACTTCTTTTAAAAACATTTCTTAAAAATGGACGAAAAGCTCCAAAGTCAGTTCCGCTGGACTGCAGCAGTCCATTGACGAGTTAAAAAAGTAATAGTTAATAGTAATTAAAAACATCAGGAGGTAAAAATGCTGAGGGTCAAAGGTCAGCTGGGTTCCTCTTCCTGCTGCTCTCATCTCCAAGGTGATGACAAATGCTTTTGCACACAGGCCACCAAAGACTCAGATGAACCTTTGGTGCTGAGCCGCGTGCTGAAACAGCAACGCTGTGATGACTTAGAGATGCATCAAGCGCTCCTTTCTTTAATTAATAACCTCCTCACATTTTTAAATGCTGTCTCACCTTCTGAAAACCCTTCAGAGGAGTTTATGTCGGGCAGCTCCGGCCTGGTCCAGCTGGCCCAGCTGGTCGTTTGAATACCACATGATCACGGCGTGAGGGACACGTTTGGTCTGAGTCACAGTAGTGGTTTGGGGAAAAAATTAAGTAAATATAACTGAAGTTGGATATATATTATGGGAAACAAAAATGTGCTGTGTGCTTTCCATGTTAGACCAGAAGAGGTCCTCGAACTGGGACCAAGTCTGAGTAAAGGGGAGTCCCTCCATCTGGGAGCCAACTGGGAGGAGACCCACTACCCCCCAAACTTTAAAACAAGCTCAAACTGGGGTTAGAGTTGCAGGTCAAAGGTCAGGGTGTGGAGGGCTTGTGGAGGATGCCCTGCAGGTCCTCTGGTAAAGCCAGGATCACGGCCTCAATGTGGGCCCTCAGTTTGGCCACAGTCCCCGGACGCACCGGGAGCTGCTCCCTCTCCGCCTGACTCTGCAGCAGAGAGCACCGAGAGCCAGAGAGCATTCAGCAGTGTTGACACTTTATTACACTTAAACATTAATAAATTATTAAATTAGTACTTATCTTTACTTGTTAACTTACATTTATATGACGAGTATCGTGTCATAATGTTATAACTAGTTTTATAACTAGCATTATTACTTATTTTTGTACTTCTGACGATCATTTATATCAGTAATAACAACATGAACAGTGGTATTAGTAATAGCCCCAGTGGTATCAGCACTGGTAGCAGCTGTAGTGTACTAGTATTAGCAGTATAAACAGTAATACTTATAGCAGTAATATTTGTAGTTCAAATATTATTACTCATGCAGTTTATGAGCATTGGATGAGTTTGTACTGACCAGTTTATCTTTCAGCTTCAGAACCAGATCAACCGTCTCCACCTCAGAGTGCCTCTGGATTCTCTGCTGCAGATCCTACAGACAGACAGACAGGCAGACAGACAGGCAGACAGATAAGACAGTTGGACCTGTTTGATGGTGCTGGATGGACTTGACTTTGTTTGGTCCACACAAACTCTACAAGCTATGGTCTGATGTCACACAGTACAATTTGGTACAAAATATGTACGGCTGATTTAGCCAGGTGGACCCCAACAACTTGTTAGAAACACAAAAGCTGGGCGACTGGCTGAAAAAGTCTGAAATATCAGTTTATGTTTACAGAGTCCCTCTGACTGTACCTGGTCTTCTCCCTCCCTCCCTCCCTCCTCACCTCCTCACACAGCGCCTCAAGGTGCAGAGCCTCCAGTTTCTGGGTCATCTCTCTCCTCCTGTTGCGGAACCAGCCGTCAAAGTTGGGAGACTTGAGGAAATGCCTTCAGACGCAGAGAAAACCACACAGGAGTCCAAACAAAGCTCAGGATAATGTGCATTTCCACGATTAACTCCAATCCCCTCTACTTTGCCGATCTTTTGTTCGATGATACTTGACTATCAGTCAAACTCAACACTTCCTGCTGATGTTTCATATTAAAAGCCTTCCAGGAAAGGGAGGGAATTGGCCGTTTGAGCCTATGTTTGATTGGTGATTTTAAATTGAATGAAATGTACTTATAAAACAGGGAAAACTGTAATAAAGGCGTGTCTCTAATATAAGCCCCTTTCAAATAAAAGGCCTGGTTCTCGCTAGAGTTGCCCCGAACACCATTTCAAAAGCAACTGTATCTATATACTGTGGAAAATAGTGTTATAATACATCCAGAGATAACACAAAAAATACCTTTCTTTTAGTTCCAAGGACCTGCAACTTCCAGCGGGATTTTATGCAGTTATTAAACTGTGTGTGTGTGTGTGTGTGTGTGTACCTGTAGAGCCCTATCCAGTCTCCTTTCAGTCTGGATGTGAGCTGAGGTCCAGCTTTCTCTAGCGTCTTCATGAAGTCCTGCTGGATGAACGGTCGGAGTTGAGGAGGGCTCTTCCAGGGACTGATGGACTTCTGGAGAGGCATCAGACTGGCCACGTACCGCTCCTGTAACACACACACACACACACACACACACAAATACACACACACAGTTTGGTTATTTCAGTTCAACCCAGCGGCAGCACGGAGTGAAAACACTTGATTTAGAGCCGTGTTTCTCAGCATGGGGGTTGGAATTAAGTATCTAGTGTACACAAGTCCACGTGACGGCGTATAAAACACGGAGACCATCTTGAAAACCGTAGAGATAAAATAAAATAATCATCGGTTGTTACCAGAGGAATGATGAAGCTCTGTGTCAGTTCTAAGAAGTAGCGTCGAAGAATTGCATTTTGGGCCGCTGAGGGTCTCTTCTGTTGAACACCCTGAAAAACAAAAATCCTAATTCAATACAATTATCAAACATTAAGCCGCTCTCTCGTTTGTGGGTGAACATTTCCACATATTGCAGCAGCCAACCAGCAATGTACAAGTGTAGTGACGCTACTAGTTTAAGTACATTTTTTTTAATGTATTTTAATTTATTTTATTTAACAGGGACAATGCACAATACATATATTGTACCAGATATGGCTAAAAGGTCATTTTCATCTGTAGTCCCTGGGCGGAGACTACTAATGCTCAGATTACAGAGCTAAATAATTAATTATAGTAAATCTAACACATACCCAATAAAACACCATATGAAAAACAAATTAAAAAAGAAATCTAGAGCCACAAACAACAGAAGGACAATAACTAAATTCCCACAATGGAGCACAGACTCAACAACACCATAAACAGACACCAGCAGCAATGCTGCCACACTCATTGCCTCTTAGTTTAATGACAACAGGCCTGATTGTCCTTCAACCATGTTTTCAAACTGAATTAGTACCGCACCCTCCGATACTCAGTGGTAAGGAGTTCCACGTTCCAGCTGCCCTAAATGAAAAGCAGTTTTGCCCAAATATTGTCGACCGAAATTGAACATGACGGTCCCCTCTAGAGGATGCTCTTGTTAGCTGTAAACCAGCTTTACATGTTGTAACAAACTGTTTAAGCAGTTGTGGTGCTAAATTGTGAATGGTCTTATATAAACAGACCAACATTGGCCATAAACAGCAGTAGTTTTGTAGCAGAGCTATTTTCAAAACCATGTATTACTTGCAGCAGCAAGCATTTTTTTTTTTATATATTGTAAGCCAAATGCTACATTGCTATATTTTATTTTTTTCTAAAAGAAAAAAAGAACAAACCTCTCTTTTCACAAAATATGTAACTTTTAAGCTGGACTTCACGTGAGAGTCCCATACTGTAGGCTTTGATATATAATTTAACATCATATTTTTCTGTTTGATATCACCACCACAACACTACACTGATGTATCGCACATGATCAGGCCCATCATTTGAAGATGTCACCATGAAGCTACAGGAACTTGTGATAAACTTGAGAAATAGAGTCTTAGCGGCTCCGTAGCTATGGCGTAATGCCTTAACGTACAACTATAAATCCAACTCTACATCCACTACAAACACACTGAAATGGCCCAAAGACTGATATCCAGTCTGAGGGATGTAGTCTGGAAAAAGGACGACACAGATTTGTTCTGTAAATGGTGTTACCCCAAAGCAATATTACAAAAAAAAAAAATGCATGTGTAAAACAATGTGGGCTGGAGGCTCCAATCAGTCAATCAATAAAACAAGTGCAGTCATGTGCAGGACATTGAGGAGAGACGCCGTCTTACCTTCTGAAGCTGTTTGATGATTTCTTCATCTTTGTTGAGATACGGCTTATATGCAGTGTACACACCTGCAACACACACACACACACACACAGGTGAAGAAACAGAAGCCCGCCCTGCTGACAGCGTTCAGCTCGTCTGACAGGGACTCAACAGCTCCCCCTGGTGGAGAATCTGCTGCCTCATGAATGTGAATGTGAGCGAGTTGCAGGTCAGTTGTGAGTTGCTTCACGTAAAAAAAACAACAACAACATTATACTGAAAAATAAACAAAAGAAAAAATGAAGCAGAATATGAAGCATTTACCAGGTTTAGAGTCCAGAGTTTTGAGGTTTTTCAGTTTCTTCACTTTCATCTGCTTGGCCATCTCTCCTGAGAGGAACAGACACACAGTCAGGGTTTTTCCTACGTGCTACAGTGGTGAAGAAGTATTCAAGTATTTTAATGAGATCATCACGTTTGTAGCATCGCCGTCCTGTGAGAACCTCGCGTCTCTAAAAAGTCCACTTTTCATGGGCTCAGAAAAACAGCTGTTTTCAGCTTTGTGACGAAGCATTTTTCAGCTAATACAAGTTTTTTTTTTCCAATAGTTTATTTAGCTTAAGAAGCAGGATAATTTTCTAAACACAAAGGAACACTTCATCCTTCAGTTTATCAGAAAAATTCACATTCAGAAACACCAAATTTGGAGACAGGAAGGGAAGGACAATTTGTAATATGAAAAGTAACTAGAAACTAAAGCTGTCAGACGTAGTGGAGTAAAAAGTACAATATTTATATTTTAATTTTAAAGCAGCTGGAAATTCACTGTTGTCTAAAATATCATTGTAAACTATAGCATTAAGATACCAAACCAGGAAAAACAGACCCAGACCCTGAACAGGGGCGTCCACACACTTTTGGCCGTAGAGCGTACATCTAAAGACAAACATCACATTTGACTGAAGTTTGAATATTCTGAAAACCTCTTGACCTCTAGTTTCATCTACCTGCTTGCTTCATGTCTCCGATGCGGATGATGTGCGGCCAGTGCTGCAGCGTTTTAGCAAAGAAGGGATTGGTCACTCCCAGAATGACTGACGGCCTGCAGAAAGAGAGAGAACAGAGGGACAAATATTAACAAATCTCTATGCACAATTACAGGAACACGGAGCCAGATTCAAACAGCAGACCTGAAGTTTCCTTAAGCAAGATGCTTAATTCCTACCACCTTAAACCTCTCAGGGGGTCGAGAGCAATTATAACTTCAGAGAATGAGCAGATCTTTATCTTTCTGGGAGTAAAAGTCTAATTTCTGACTGTTGGAACATTTCAACACTGTGATGAACACAAAACTCTCCAATGACAATGAAAAAAACGTCGAGTCCCAGAGAGCATTGCTTTAAAAACATCCAAACAGAGAGCTCGTTACACCGCAACAACACACAACTGTACATTCAGCAGATGGGACATCAGTGACTTGCTCAACGGCGACGCTTGCTGTGCTGGTTCATTGTTACTCACGGAGCCTGCGTCCTGGTGGTGTACTCCTTAAACTCGCTGTCGTGGATGGTGAAGTACGGCCGGAAGTCGCTGCAGTAACGCAGAGGAGAGATACAGCTGCAGAGAGAGAGAGAGAGAGAGAGACAGAGAGAGAGAGAGAGACAGTGTGTCTCAATGTTTGAAGCCTGAATAACTTCCATCTGGGGCTTCATGAGCAGACATGTCATCATTGAAAGAAAAAAAACATATGACATGTATCCGGTCTGTATTTAGGTATTTCCTATGAAACAGTTCACCAAGAAACCACAATACATTCAAGACCTTTAAAATTGAAGTTAAGATCTGAAATGCTGTATTTAACTGTATTGAAAGACATGAAGACATATTTCCAGACATTTACGTCTTTTCCAGGACTTAAAGACACAAATTCAGAATACTTAACTTCAAAATTTGCTATAAAATGTCAATTTTCTGGACCTGCTGGCACAAAGACCTGTTCCTATCCCTCTCCAACTCACCTGACCAATGCCAGCACGGTATCCGACGACTCTGCTGGCGAGGGCGCCATGACGACGAGTGCCTCCCCCAGCAACACCAACTCCCACAGCATCTGGATGTGGAAGAAGACCGGGTAGAAACACCTGGGGAGAGAGAGAATGAGTGTGTGATAAAGGTTCAGAGTGTATAAAGGACAGTTTCCCTCCCTCCCTAAAAGCGTTTCATGACACTACTGCGCTGTTTGCAAAGGTGTGTGTGTGTGTGTGTGTGTGTATATATATATATATATATATATATATATATATATAGAGACTGATTTTCACAAAGTTTTGAAATGACCTGAAACAAATGATTACCTGGAAGGTAGAAACACTCCTTCAACAGTCCACACACACTGTTGTATGCTTTGGAAAATGTTTGGTTATAACGTAAAGAATTCAAGATTTGTAGGACTAAAACAAGGAAAAACTCTGATTTGGATCTTTTAAGAAAATTAAGACAATATTGATTTAAAATGCATTTTCTGTGCTTCTCTGAATATCTTTTAACAACAACTGTAGGCATTACAGACTGATGAGGCTGTCTCAGTGGAGTTTCCTTATTCGCAGTTTAGTTAATTTTGAACAGAGCAGGTGGTGTGTTTGTTTCCAAATACTCCTATATTTATACTTTTTATTTGTTGCATCTAGTTTTATTCTTTTCTTTCGGTTTAGTCCTTCCTTTGAGAGCTGCCTGTGATAAAGGGCAAAATAAACAAATTAACGTGAATGTGAGCAGGGGGTGGTTACTGTCCTAAAATAGAGAATATGCAAATTAACCCAACAGGATGACAGTGCCGCAACAAAAAAGATGTAAAACTGACCTTTTAATAAGAACCATGACTATTCATGCCGGTCACACTGACCATGTGGGTGAGTTCGGTGAATAAGGGCACTGACTGTACGTCAAGTTTTAGAAACTCAAACTGAATATTGCAATGAAGACTTTGAAGGAAAGATCACTCCAAAGCTAGGTAATCTTTAGGGGAGAAGGTGGTTTTGTCCACCAGGTGTCAGCAGGTAAAACAGAGGAAGACAAACCTGCCAGTCTAGACTGTGCTTGAGTCAGCTGCAGTACCATCACTGAACAGCAGGCGGGGACAGAGTGTGACACAAGCATGTGTATTGTGGAGAAGGAAAACAACGTGACCTGCAGGTCTCACCTGAAGAGGTCGACTTCGTGGATGGTTGGGAGCACGATGGACACCTGACTGTCACTCTGAAAAACAGACACACTCCCTGTGAGCTGAAATAATACAAAAAATGAATATAAAACGTTCACTTAGAAAACACCACTATTTTGTTTTTTGGGGGGGGGGGTTTATGTATGCGGTCACCTGGGCGGACTGGACCAGCTGTGAGGTTCCTGGTTTGTCGTAACAGGTCGGGATGCGGACCTGCAGCAGCGCACAGATTCAACACAGTCACAGTTTGAACAGTCATCAGAAAGCAATTTAACACAGATTATAACTCAGAATATTAACTCTGCTTCTGTTTGCTTTAATCAAAGATTGGATTGATAGCGTACACGTCATAGCCGGATTCTTTGCACATGGACAGAATATGAGTCATGAGTCACTCAGTCATAGTACTTTGGGCTTTTCAAGTGTTGGAGGGCCAAGTTGCAGGGCCGTGCATCTACTGGTCTCCACCCACAGAGTTATTGGGCTCGTTCGAGATGAGCCAGGCCTGCGCAGAACTGACGACCAGCGATCGCTGCACAATGCACGCCGATTAGATTTGTGTCCAATTGATCCCGACTTGCTCTGACGTCATGCACACGTGGGCAACGATAACCTCACGAGATCGAGGCTCCGCAGTTTTTAAGAGCCAGGCGCCGCAGCTGCTTTCCGTTGACTGCAAGACCCAGGGCATGATGGGAAAAGACTGGCTGTCGCCTGATCGAAGAGCTGAATGGCTCTTAGTTTTGACCACAAACACCACGTTTTGTGGAAAATCCTAATTTTTCCGTAATATTTAACGCTAGATTGCAGGCTGCATGTTGTGCAGTGAAGGTTTAATCTGTTAACAAACATATCTTGTGTGGTTGATAATTAAAATAATAAAGTTTTGGGTCTGCAAACTACAGGTAACCTACAGGTGGATCTAACAGGATGCTCATATTTCTGTGACTTCCTGTATATTCTTTGAAGGCTGCTGGAAACTGTCTGTCTGCTGCTGTTTGTCACAGCGCCCCCTGCTGCTTCCGCCTGATCTCGTCTACTTTCCAGACGAGGCGCAGTTCATCTCGAACGAGCCGAATATGTCTGTGTGTGTGTCTCTGTGTGTGTGTGTGTGTGTGTGTGTACCTTGATGACCACGCCCATAATGGGCAGCGTGAGGATTCGTCCAGGATGGGGCGTCGGCCAGCGGTCTATGTCATTACAAGCTGTCAATCAAATACATAAACAACAGCGATCAGAGTCAGAATCCACTTTACACAGATCGAAGCATTCACCCCGAGGCCACGCAGAGCTTTACTGAGAGCGAGTGAGCAAATAAATAAATAAATACAGTAAGTAAGTAAAAAAAAAAAAAGGTAGGTAGACAGGCAGGCAGGTAGTAGAGACAGACAGGTAGAGACAGGTACTCAGACTGACCAGCCTCCAGACAGGGCTCCTGTTTCTCAAAGTATTCTGGAGCCATGATCTTCAACAGGGAGTGGAAGAAGGTCACATAGGGCAGCTTACTGATCAGGACCAGAGACTGGTACACACACACACACACACACACACACACAGAGATAATTTATATTCACATGTTTTTAATACCATAATTTAACATGACATCAGTGTTTCCTGTTCAACCGGTGTCCTATGAACTTTTCCATTATCAGTTCGGTTGGCTTTTGGAAATATCCCAAATTTTATTAAGTTATAAATACACTGCTGCTGGGGCTGCATCTGATTATTATATTTCATTACTAATTAATCTCTTTTTTTCTCTCCAATTAACCATTTAGTCTATAAAATGTCAGAAAACGCCCTCAAAACCCCCCCAAAATACTTAGTTAACAATCATATAAAACAGAGAAAAGCAGCAAACGTCAATGTTTGGCATTTTTACCTGATAAATGACTTTAATGATTAACCGATTATGAAAAAATGTTATTGATTAATGCTGTCGATTGACTTGACAAAGATCATTACATATTATACCACTATTTTACATATTGGCGACTAAGAGATAAATAGATTGATTAATGAGTCTCGTCTTATTTTACGTATGTTGGCAAGTTTCCGGGCGTTGCAGCTGAGCTGCCGTCTGACACTGACCTTCTGGAAGTATCCTCTCTTCAGGGATTTGTCTCGCACCTGACGGAAGTACACGTAACCATAGTAATGGCCCTGTTCCCTCTGCAACACACACACACACACACACACACACACACACAACTTTTATATCACTAAACCAAACGACTCAGATGTTGCTGCATGTTTATATACAGTATGTGGGTCTGCAGTACTGTGTGTGTGTGTGTGTGTGTGTGTGTGTGTGTGTGTGTGTGTGTGTGTGTGTGTGTGTGTGTGTGTGTGTGTGAGACCTTAAGACAGGGCGGGGCGTCCCGGTCGGTGGTTTCTAGGAAGCAGCCGAGGGACGACTTCCTGTTGGAACCCTGACGAAAGCGGAAGCAGAACTGGGTGTCGCCAAGGCAACCTGGGAACACAGCAGAGTGATGGTGTTGTTACCATGGGAACACATTACCTGCATTTACGGTAGGATTGGGAACTTTTTGTCTGTGACATCATTTATATACTTTTCATATATTTTATTATTATTTGATCCTGCGCATATTTTATTTATATATAATATAAATTTTGAGAGAAGCTCAGACAGCAGTTTCAACAAGTACGTGTCCTGCTTGGCACAAATAATCATTTCTTTACTCTTATATTTTTTTCAGTGAAATTGAAACGCGCTTACTTAAACAAACAAAATTACCTTGAATCTCAACTCTCTGAAATCTATGGGTTAAATATGGAGCAAACCATTTCACTGCTGCTGGCACAAACCCATTGTAGACGGCCTCTTAAGTAATAAATTAAGAACATTTTCTTAATATAAATTTATATAATATATATTATATATAATATAAACTTTTTATAATGTTTTATAAATTATCCTATACCTATATATTTATGATTTTACAATTTACACCCCTGTAAACTACATTACTGACAACCGTCAGATCGTTATTACTGCTACTCCTCATAAAAGTTCTGCCTCTGACTCAATCCAAACTACTCTGGTTAAAAGTGTAACTTCACCAGATGAATTTCAAAAAGTGTAAGTTACAGAAAACTGTCGTGAGAGCAGATATTTTGCTTGGCTTTAGATGCATTTTCTGTGATTTCAATGTGCACCAGTCGACCCTTCAGTGTCTTCCCGGTTTCCTCCTGATTTTTGGACAAACAGGAAGAGGAAAAGAAAGAGGAAATAGGAAGTGCCTGATGAGTCACCGACAGGCCTTTAACCTCCACATGACCTCCGCACATCCTCCAGCAGACATGCCAGAAGAGAGTGAGTATGAGAGAGAAAATGTCTTGTATGTCTTCCAAATACAAGAAAGACACACACACACATATACAGTTCAGCTCACACTGTCAGACTTTAAGGCATTCCACTTCATAACACACACACACACACACTTCCCAGAGCTCAGCCAAGACTCCATGACATCATGCAGTCGGGTTGCGTTCGAGACCACCCAGTGTGAAACAGGCCATCAGCAGCTCTGACTCTGTCTGAACGGACTTCACAGGCTCCACCAAACCCTCTTCATTTTATTTGTGCATTTCCATTGACCTTAATCAGAGTGTGTGACACACTGCGTCTGATCCTGTGACCCTGCCAGCACAGTCTACAACGCCGAGGCAAAAACGAACGCAGTGAAGTGAAGAAGAACTCACAGCCAGAGGAATTTACTTCATCATCACAGAAGGAAAAGTCTGAAGTTTGGAGGACCTGAGGCCCCATTTTCATAAACCACAAGATGCCTGATTTGTTGTTAAAGTGGCTGAGAAGGGCTGTAAAATTAAACTTATAAATTAGACTTAAACAATAGTCATGAGCATGAATTTTATATACATTTTTTTGGATTACACTATTGTTTTACTCATCTGCAGATTATTTTCTTAAATAAAAGGATAATCCAATTGGTCTACAAAATGTAAGAAAAAATGCTAATAATTTCCTGTCGTCATCCTGAAGACAGCAGGTTCGTCAGCTCTACCGCCTGCTGACTCACAGTCAACAAACACACACACAATTCCACAAAGGTGTTTATGTGTGTGTGAGTAAAACATTCCATACCCCACTTTATATTCAGTCTTGTGTTACACTAATAAAAGTGTAAACGCTTCAGCACCCCACTAGCTCACCGTGAGTCCTTACCGCAGCGGCCCGGGTTCGACTCCGACCCGGGACCTTTGCTGCATGGCATCCCCCCTCTCTCTCCTACCTTTCCTGTCTCTCTTCAGCTGTCACTATAAAATAATAATAATAAAAGGCACAAATACCAAAAAGATATCTTAAAAAAATAAAAAAGACAATGTAAAGGATTTTCTAAAGGGTCCCTGACTGTAGCCACAGGGCCAAACTATTATAATTCAAACAAAAAAAAAAAAAAACAGTGAAACCAGAGATTCCAGTTTATGTTCCAGAAATGAGACAATCTCATTCAGAATACATTTATAATATTGAGAATTACAAAAAATCCAGCCCTACAACATAATCTCATTATGTCGTGTTTCTCTGCCTTTGATGAACACTATTAAACCACGAGCCCAAGACCGTCATGGGTTAAAGGTCACCAGCATGACAGACTGAAACCGACAGTAAGAAGGGGCTTGAACTTCTCCCACCAGCTCTCTTTTTTCATCCTACAGACAACTACTTCTGTACAAAAGAGGGCAACGCTAATCTAACATCACCATAACATGAAGCCAAAGTCTCCACAGTGGTCTGATTGTTCTGTTGCGCTCACAGACATCAGACAAAACTTTAAAAAGGCTGAAGCAGGAACTCACCTGAGTTGGAGTCAGGAAAAGAAAGGTAGCAAATACTCGTTTTCTGAAAGAAAAAAAGATTTTGTTGGTTTTTGTCCTCTTTTATCATGTCATCTCAGTGATTCATGCACTGAACACAAATGACACACAACAGACAGCAAATGATTATCATTACGATGAACAAACATGAAAAATATTACAAATAGTCTACTAAACTCTACCGCACTTCTAGGATTTAATACACATCGGACAACTTTATTTACAAAAAGGATGTTAGCTATCTTAAAAGATGAACTCTTCTTTTATTCAGACTCACCTCTTTCTCTGACAGTTTGGAATGATGAGGATAAATAACCTGGAAGACAGATGAACACAGTTAACACACAGCAGGAGGAGCTCATCAACATCTAAAAACTGTTCAGCTTCTGCAAAACAAAACATCTGCACTTTTTCAAACTTGGACATCGTTACCAACATTTATTTGTCACTTGGTCCATTACTTTCTGTAACTGCTATTGGCCATTTTGCTAATTAGAGTTAGCAGTCATCATATTACAATATACCAATTTTTCTTAATTTTGTGATCAGGTATTTTGCCAAAAACTGCTTCCTGAATTAGCCAAAACAGATTTTACATTTATTTTTCAGTGTAACAAGTTTAAAAGGGATGTATTAAATAAATGTCTAGATAATATAATATCTATGGAAAGGTATTGAGTGAAATGTGTCCATAGCACAGAGTACCGAAAACTGTGAAGTACTAAATGTTCAAATGTCTGGTCAGATTTGCAGAGAATCAACAATTTTGAGAATAGTGTGAACTGAATATCTATTAATAATAACATCTGTAAGTCACCACAGCCTCTGGTAACTTGTGATTGGCATTTTTAACAATTTGCTGACATTTTATAAAATAAAGATAAAATCATCTGCCTGCACAGACTGATGCATTTCCAAAAGTACTATATTCAGTCACTAAACCAAAATGAAAAACTGCTCTAATGATAAATAAAAGCACGTTCTGCAGACTTTGTGCTGCTCAGTTCACAAGAGGAAGTGAAATAGAAAGTCTTACAGGAGTCTGAACCCATTTCAGTTTATATAACCTTATTAACACACGCACTGTTTTCAAAACTTGTTATCAGTTTATTGATTCTGTATCCCAAACGCCTGTGAGAACAACAGGTGTTTGTTCTGTTAGCCTTGCTGACTGCAGTGGGATTCAAACCCTCCTCCATGCCAGAGAGGCCTTGCTCAACTCCCCAAGTTTATATAAAGTTTATATCAATGTGTGTTTCTCGGTCTGAGGAAGAGTTTCAGCAAAAAGGCTCCATGTGAAATAGCTGATGCTGTTGGAACAGACTAACTCGAGGGAAGAAAAAACACACACACACACACACACACACACACACACACACATACATCAACAATATCAGTTAATGAACTCGTTATCCTACAGTAAAACATATGCTGCAGATTTTGTGGCATTTGTGGGTAAACATGTCAAACAATGTTAGACCATAGAATTACTAAAAAAAGAGCCAAACACATAGCTACATGTTGAGGTTTGTGTGCTGCAATTCAGGAAATAGTCGGAGCCTCCCATAACTGCTAACTTAGGCATTTTTAGCTACAATGCAGAGGAGTTTTACATCATCGATCCTTCTGCCTCACCTCCACTGCCTGTCCCAGCTCCAGGTCGAAGCCGACCACACAGATGCAGTGCAGCCATGCAGAGAAGCGGTCCCAGGGCAGTAGGAGAGCCTCCTCCGGCTCCTCGTCGCCCCCAGGCCCGGGGGGCAGAGTTATCTCCTCGGCCGGGGAGATGCTACTAGCGTCCTGGTCGTCCAGATCTTCCGGCTCTTCGACCTGCTCCCCCAGCTCCTCCGGGCCTTGCAGAGCCATGGCGACGGCCCGACACTCAGACGCTCTGGAGAATGTTAACTGTTTTCTAAATAAGTTTACTACAATTTGTGATTACTGTCCCTCAAACAACAACAGAAGGCAAGCAGCGGTACAGAAAGTAGCCACTTAGCTAGCACTTAGCATAGGAGCAGGAGCCTAAGTACGTCATGTTGACGTCATCGCGTAAGGCCGTCCCTGGCACTGAGTTGTGTTCAAGTCCAGAGAAAGGGCTCCGTAAAGGAAAAGTTAGAAATGATAAACTCAAAAATACTCATGGTAAATTAAAATTACGACATGTTAAGACAAATGTTTTAGTTTACAGCCAAAATATGAGAGTCAAACAATTATGAAATAAGTCAACATTGTGACTATGTGTAAACTATGAAATAGTAACTCAAAATTTTTACTTTCCTAATCAAATGTATGAGATATGTAGTCAAAATATTAACCTAGGCCTAGTAAATCAACATTTTGGCTTTTCTTAATCACACTTTTGAGAAATGTAGTCCTAATTTTGAGATATCAAGCCAAACATTTTTTTCAAAATAATTTTTTTTTTTTTACTTGTTTGGTAAATGTCATAATTTTTACTTAGTACATCAAAATGTGTCCCCAGAATCACACACAGATGGACTTTGCTCAGCTCGAAGACCATGATATGCAGTTGAAAGCATTGGAAAAAGCTAGTTAGTGGACCTTTTGTGCAACGACAGGATTAGAACTAGAAACTAGAACTGAGAAGAATTTGTGAAACTTTTACTGACAAATGTGCTGCACTTCTTAAGTGATGTTGTCATTTTGAAATCTGTATTTACTGTAAAGCACCTTGTGTTTCCTCACTGGCCTTTGTCATATTTAAAGATATTCAACATTTGCACCTATTCTGCTGGATCTGCACTCTTCCCCTTCACACTGAGTGTAACTCACATCACTGAATGAATTACTTCTTCAATTACAAGCCGACTCTCAGTCTGAGTCAGTAGCAAGGCAGTAAATCAGCTTTATCTAAATCCTTTAATAGCTCCATCACTGAGCAAGAAGACGGATGAACCAGAGTGGGGGTGCTCACAGAGGCAAGGGGTGCACCCGCTGTTGACCCAAGTTGTGACACAAATCCACCTTATTAGAGGTAAGCAGACAGAACAAAACAAAACTAAAAAATGCTCCCATTGTCTGAGTAAGAAAATCAATTAGATTTATTTCCATAAATGTAACTTATATTTGCTAAATGACTAATATATTACTGTAAACTAATAGCAAATATCCTAACTAATACTAAACTAATTCTGTATAGTATCTATATGTTCTGTATGGTTTTGATGTTTTTATTTTTTGTTGGTTTTTATACCCTGGTCCTAAGAAAATTGGTATTTAATTTATGGTAGAAATGACAAAATCAGCCTGAGCATAAAGTACACATACAAATATAATTTATGCATATATAAATACATATTAAACAAATAGTAAAAGTAAAAAAACGTAATATATAAATAGATAAACAAATATTAATTAATAGAAAATTCAACAATAATAAAATATGTTGCTGAGACAACAATCTTCATCAGTTGGAGTTTGCTAGTTTTCATGAAATTGTAAATGTTCAAATTTCCATTTTTTTGTAAGCAGTTTAAGGACTTCTTAAAGATATTGGCTTAAATATGGAATCAATTAGTTGCAAGTAACAAACCTTACTGCCAAATAGTTAACTAGATATTAAATGAAATGCAACATTCAATATAACACAACTGCCCATCATTAGATCTTTAAAGCTAAATATTCTTATTGCTGAACTAATAACAGTAATAATGAACACAAAAGCAATGTTACAAAGTGCTTCACATGAAGCTGAAGTAGATAATTAAATAACAAGAGTGAGATTAGCAAACAGAACAACATAAAATTATAAATCTGTGTTTTAATAAAAGTACGTTTTTAATGGATGTTTAGAGACGACACACAGCCGCTGTTTATCTGGACACTGTGGTGTCGAACTGGGCTAAGAAGCTAAACACAGTAAGATGCTGTTAAATCTCAAATAATAGTCAGACTGTTAGCACAGTGACAGCTGGTCCCCTGCTCGCTCTGTGGGAGGGCTGGGCATGGCTGCAGGGACTAGGACCAGGATCTATACCATGACCAGGACCATGACCATGACCAGGACCAGGACCAGGTTACAGTAAAACTGCAAGACTTCTGGGGCCGTATTCATAAAGCTTCCTAGTACAAAGAGTTGCTCCTAGTGACAAAATTCTTAGAAAATTCTAAGAATAATGATGTTTTCTAAGAATTTCCCATCACAGTTAAGATCCTGGTAAAGATAAAAGTTATTCACAAAGCATCTTAGCCCTTAAGAGAGCTCCAAAGGCAAAAACTGTGTGGATTGAATGTGTTTTCAAAATTTTGTAGGCTACTTTTAAAGTATGGCTTACAAATTATTCAACAGATGTTCATTACATAAAATAGTATTCATAATTACACCATGTCTAAATAAAGACTAAATTATATGGTTAGGCCTATCGATTTTTTACATTTTATTGTTTTTATCAGATAATAACACCCTTTAAAAGAATGCGTCATACCTAGCAACGAGGTCAACCACACCTCCTCACTAAGGTAGAAGTTTCTGTCCCCTCCTTGCTCAGTGTTGCTCTGAGGATTTTCCTAAATCACTCCGAAGCTAGGACTCCTCGCTAGAAATGTTTGGGCTAAGTTAGGAGCTCTCTGAGAGTATTCTCAGATTGTTTGCGAATACGGCCCCTGATCCTGATAAATGAATTTTACACTTAAATATTTAAATGCATGTTTAGACACATTGTGAACAACTGTATGTCTTCCTGTCTTTAATGTCGTAACTTTCTCACTTATTTTCTCATGAACATGGCAGTCCAGTGCACTACCTTAAGTTTTTTTACTTTGCCACAGTTTAAATTTTACAAAAATGTCTGTATATTTTCTTCAGACCTGGACAAGTAATTGCTCTACTTGATTTGAAAAATAATCACTATATGTTAAAACTCAAATAAAATATAATTTTACAAAGAAGAAAATGTATCACAATTTGGGCCCACAACATATAAAAGTATAAATACTACTATAAACAATTTTCTCTATTTTTAAGGCAATATTTTTCTAATGTCTGTGTATATTACATACAATGGTGCCTTAACATAAATGGGAAAAGCACTAAACATTGCTAAACAAGCCAATATTGTGGGAACAGTCTTCCCCAATGGTGGTGCTCTAGCAACCATCTGAATCTTAAAACTCCATGTTGTGAAAAACTATAATGATTGTTTTTTGTTCATGCACCTAAAAATTTCAATAGTTGATTTGTATTCTTATTTCACCATATAATTGTTAACTGTGAAGCAGAATGTCTCTTACAAGGGAAACTCACTTTATGCACAGAACCTGTGGTTTAGACGAATAAAACTAGAAACATTAACAATAAATTATGAATGTTTTTTGTTTTATCTCCTGTTAATTGATGACTCAATTCAACCTAAATGATCAGCGGTGATGCCTTGTGGAGTTTTATCCTCCCATACTGAACTGCTCTACCGCCTCATCAAACATTGATTTGGTCTCAGCTGTCGGTTCACCAGAACCCAGCAGGGACGTTTCTGGAGCCATAAGCAGAATTTGATCTCCTCACACGTCACCCCACCCCACCCTGCTGTCCTAGTCCGTAAATCAAGTCACCTGGATAAAACCTTATGGTGGAACTGTAAAATATTGTCATTTGTTGTTCTTATTAATATACTGTAAGTGATACAGAAAAGTTATAGTAGTAGTATTACGAATATGGTCTATGGAAAAGTACCGTAAGACAACAACAGGTTAGAAAAACAGTTTAAAGGTACACTCCCTGAGTTTCAAACTATAATCAAAATCACAGAATTGTGGCATCTCAGTGGGGAAACCTCTATAGAATAATTTGTTGTTTGTTTTTGTTGTTGTTTTCTTTTTTAATGTAAATGTGTTTGGAATTATGAAATTATATCATACAGATGAAAAACAGGATGAAAAACCTTGTTTTACTGGCATCTAGTAGTGAAATCTTCACTCTGTGACCCCTTCAGAGTCAAGAGGTTTAGACTAGGATATGTTAATAGAAACTTTACATTTTTGTAGCTCTAAGACAATCTAAATTGTCATGTGTTTTCTGTTTTTCTGTTTGTGATTAAATACTGGGCATTCTTTATATTAATGACATCTAGCAATATGGACCAAAATCAGTAATATTTTCAGTTACTGTAGTAAGTATATTGTATTATATATTTTACATTAAAACATGACTTCCATATCAGTTGCATCTTTTCATATGATACATTTACACCAGCCTAAAAAGAAGAATATTACACAAAGTATTAAACAAAACAAAAAGGTAGGCTAATTAAACAAGTTGAATAGAGTTTACTTTCCAAATATAAAGGTAAGACTATTTGTATAGCCTACTGTGGAACCTAATTTCCACCAGAAATAGATGTAATGTTATGAACGAGCAAATTAAAAACACATCTTATAATTTGACTTTGTAAGTCGTCATTTTTACTAAATATCTTTTTTAATCTTGGTTTAGTAAGTAAAAATTATGACTCATAACTTTAAGTATTTCCAACTTTCCCCCGTTTATTTCTTTACTGGCAGCAATGAGCTTCCATATTATCCGTAATTAAATGCATGTATTTTAATCCAAAATTAAGACTAGGTTTTTTTTCCACCGTCCACTGATTAATGAGCTCAGCGGTGAGTGGAGTTGATGTGACTCGGGCCGTGAACGCACCCTGTCTGTTTGCTCTCTAGTTACAGTATGGCGGCTTGGACTTGCGGAGGAGGACAACTTCTTTTAGATTCCTTCCAGAAAACTGCAGGAAGGCGACGGGTATAACTCTTAACCGTCACGGCAAACACGACCTGGACTGAGATAGATTAGGACTGCGCAACTTGTGGCTTTTACCGAGGGTTTTCCTGGAAGATAATCGGGCTGGTGTGATGCGTGAGGATCCGCAGTCAAGAAACTCCCCTGATTTTTTCCGCGTCTGTTTCTACCCTGACTGTCAGTTAGCCGGTTAGCTGCTTGGTAGCTCACCTAACCGCTGGCTCGCCACCTTCATGCTAACGTTCGTTTGCAGGGCTCCGTAGTAGCCAAAACACGGGCTAGCTTGCTGCTTTTATTTGCTCCAGGAGACCGGGATGGCATTTAGCCTCCATTCGGTAAGCCAACTGGTTGAGAGGGATGGGGAGAAAACATTTGAGAACCTGGGTAATAAGTTTGTCAGTACTCAGTAGCCTAGCCTAGCCTAGCCTAGCTTGCTGGTACAACGCCAGAAAACGTTGGCCGAGAGTTAGCCTAGCCACTAGCGAGCTAGCCAATTAGCATTTTAAATGCACAAGAAGACCTGCTAATCCCCCGTTCATCCCTGCTGAGTGTTATGACGTCTCTGCACTATCTAATTCAGACGAAGAGTGGAGACTGAACTGCTTTAGTTGGCGAACCTTTATTAACCGCCAATGTTTTATAACTCAGGGTTGTTTTTGGCGTTCAGTTTTGCTAGGTGTCGTTAGCGGTCTTATAGGTGTTCTCTGGAGGGAGTGGTAACGTTAGGTAGCTAGCTTAGGTTAACTGCTCCCGATAGGCATTAGATAGATAGTTTCCTGGATTTATACATCATTCGATCAGTAGTCACAATTATTGGCGAGAGCTGCTGCTATCTTGGGGCACTAAAGATCAAGTCTGTGGTGGCTGACTGGCTTCCCTCACCTGCTTCAGTGCTGGAATAGTTTGATGGACGTGGGAGGCTGTTTGCCAGACTGTCAGAGCTATACTCAGTCATGCATGTCTTGACACATGGCACCCTGGTCTGTACATAGTGCCTGCTGTCAGATGTAAGTGTCGTTATGTAGCTTTGGTGGACAGTCAGTGAAGGGAATGTCTTGTCTTTTTTATACCTGTTGGTTTGTTTTTTGTTTTCATTTTTTTCAAACACAGGAGAGTCCTGTTGAATCGAAGTGGGAAAGCGGTGCAGCCCGGGCTGTGTACAGTGGACAATGTTTATTAGTTAGTGCTTAGAAGCCTAGAGGACTAACAGTTCTGCCTACATATAGGCCACAGATATTGTAGATTATTCATTGGGGATTGCAGCAGAAGTCCGCCACTCTGGATCAAGAAAACCTGTCCCTCGTCTCTGGTTGGAGTAACACTCTCAAGCCAAAATCAATGCCTTCAGCGCTGGCCGTGTTCGCCTGCCGACCCAACTCGCACCCATTCCAGGAGCGGCATGTATACCTGGATGAGCCAGTCAAGATCGGCAGGTCGGTGGCTCGGTGTCGCCCGGCCCAGAACAATGCCACCTTCGACTGCAAGGTGCTGTCCAGGAATCATGCCCTGGTCTGGTTCGACCACAAGACCGGCAAGGTAAGAGAAGATGATAATGATGAGCTGAGTTTATTACTGTATTTTCCCTTCAGGATTGGCTTTCCTCCAGGATTTCAGATGCATTTGGTGTAAATCTTCACACTCTTTCTAATAAATATGTTTTGTCTTTTGATGAAAAGTCATAATTGAGTAGTTGAGACACATTATCCAATATTTTCCAGCAGTCAAGCCTCTATGATAGCCTCACAGACTGTATCTTCACAAATGATCACCTAAAAATGATTCTCGGTGATATTTAAATTGCCAGCAGTGCTGCCACAAACACACATGTACCCGTTACATGATTACACCCTGGGACAAGACTTTCTCCCGAGTGTGAACTCTGCTCAGACCTGAACAGATCCAGTTTGTTTAAGGGTTCACATCAAGCATGTTTGGAGGGAAACATCGAACTCTGGAGTGTTGCCTTCACACATATCCAACTCCGTACTTGGAGGGTAATGCATAATCCCAATTGAGCACAGGAAATGTTCCCAAAACTCAAGGGATTATGGGTAGAAAGACACAGATGCTGTTCCCCATGCTAGGAAAGTTTTAAAAAAACAGAACTAAATAAAGTCTGGATTGATTCTGAATTAATATTCTACCCTCTGCAAAAATATGTATCTGCTAGAAGACGGTCTACCGAAACCTCGTTCAGTTGACACGTTACCTGTGAGACTTCTCTGTGCAAACAATTACTGCCTGTAATTGTTCAGTTAGAACCTGAATGAACCAAATACAACAAATACTTGGTCCTTCTTAACCATACCAAGGCAAACTAGAACTTTCCATACCTGAGTGGAGCCTTTCAGAACCTGTTATGGTTATGATCCTGGCTGTTGTTTTGTGTTTCCACTCTACTTTAACAACCGTGAAGGTTAGGATGTATGTCATAATAAATATGAGCTATTCTAAAACCAATATATGTTGTCTGTTAGGGATATTTTCTCTTATTTTAAACACACCCTGCTTATCCTCACTGTTGTGTGATGAATCAAGAAGCTAAAACATATGTTATACAGTACTCTATACTCTTATACAGTTTGTCTCTGTATAAAGTAGCTATCATTAGGACAAGTGTGAATGTCGAAGTCAAAACTGTTATTTTCTTAGTAAAAGTTTAGTCAGAAAATGGCTGCAGGGCTCATTTTTCAGACGGGAGGAGTTAAACTTAGTCCTGGACTAAACAAAATTCAATGCAGATATCCGTTGAGAAATGTCCTTAGTCCAGTAGGACTAGAATTAATCCTTGTCTGGGAAACCAACCTGCAATTTATTTAAAATCCACAGGTCTGAGATCTTAAGCAAATGAATCAAATCTGTGTGTCGTAGCATCTCTCGTTGTGTGGCTTCAGTGTGTCTGTAGTTTCTCTGTAGAACAGGTTGAACAGGCTGAGACAGCACCGGGATTACACAACTATGTGGCATGCATGGACTTTGAAATACCCTCCTGTGTGTGTTTGCGTGTGTGTGCACACAGCATAAGCTATTTATAATGACACCAGTAGCGTCATCCTTTCCTCTCTTCAGGGATAAGTGCACACACCAACATACACTAATTTATTTGCGCTTACAATTCACCAATATATCCTGTATTGGATTGAACAGAGGTTAATTTGTTTTTGTTAATATAATCAGAGGGTTTTATTTATGGCTTACAAAAGGGCTGTGCTGGTACTTTGTTGAGCTGCAAACACAGTCAATCGACTCTCAATATAATGAATCTGGTCACTGACTAGCTCTAAATAATATGCAGTGCTGAAGTAGCCCGATCATATAAGAAAGACTTCATCAGTGTTGGAAAAACCTGTTTTTGGATAAAGACTGTTAGATGTGGAACACTTTACAAGGTGGACAGATGGACCATATTTAACATCTTTTAATTTGTCACATTTAAATAAAGTTGCAGTAAATCTGGGGGTTGCCCTGTGACTGAGGGGCTAAGGCGCCAACCATGAACCTCAGAGTCCCTGGTTCACATCCGGCCGCAGAGCTTTGTTGCATGTCATTCCCCATTTCTCTCCCTTTGTTTCCTGTCATCTCTCTACTGTCAGCTGTGAATTAAAGGCATAAAATAATAATATAAATATACAGATAATCAATAAAAACAACAACAAAACAATCCCATTTTTAAATAGGAGATTAAAAGGTTACTTTATCAAATTTAAGATAGGTCTGCAAGAACGTGACAATCATTTTTAAAGTTGCTTAGATAGATGCTTGGTTGCTCATATTTGAGCTGTGCTTTATAAATACAACTTACTAACATAAATGTATGTTTTTGTGGCTTTTTTTAGTAATAAAAGTCAATGGGGAGAAAACATTCACACACACTTTATTCAAGCATACTTATCTTTGGCAGTTTCTCGCTTCATCATATGTTAGGCCAGAAACGTCAGTCAAACTTTAAATAGGTCACAACAAGACTTTGAGTTTATTGATTTATATTAGGTGTTTGATATGATACTTTAAGAGACACGGATAGACTGTTAAAGGGCAATGGCTCAGTATTCACTCTATTTCTTTCTTGCAAACGCGTACACACACACACACACACGTAGAGGAATTGAGCACCAAGACCTGGCTTGCCTAACCAATACCTCATAACTGTCGGTTCCTCTTGTAGTAAGAACATTGTCTTGTCACATGAGTCTGCAGTTTAAATTTGTTCAAAAACCAGCCCACAGTTTCACTTTGCTCTGATATCCTGATGCAAGTTTGTTGCTTTCACCTGGATTGTTCTGCATTGTGACTGAGAGAGAAAGTAGAATAAAGTAAAATGTCAATAGAAACTGTTGTAAAATGTTTTTTACTGCACATATTGACACATTGTCTCGCTGATAGTTTTTGTGCTCGGCAGTTTGCACCTCCATCTTGTCTGTGTGTGATAAGTGTGTACTGGAGAGAAACAGGTGTGATTGGTTGCATCCGGTGATTGATGAATCAGTCAGTCGGCCCAGTGATCCAGTAGATTGCTTTATTATTGATGTTGTCGTTCTGTACATCAGATCAGGGTCTTCTCCTACTGTAAGACTGGAAGAGATCCCACAGAGATCCCTCACGCTTTGGTTCTGAGGGACTGATGACAAATCCTGATGTTTTAGATCACTGAAACATGTTCACTTCTCAGACTCCACTGGAGCTGCTGGAAAAATCATCACATGATGACGTCATGTCTTTTATGTTTGATCAGTTTTATTGTTTTACAGCCAGACTGAAATGTGATGGTGTGTGAATGTGAAGGATTGAGACCTGTAGCACTGTGATTACACGTTATGTGCTGTAGCTTGCTGATGTCATGGCCTCCCACTGGAAGCGTTGCCTTGACACTGACTACTGTGAAGGAAGGGTAGTAGTAATTGAGATGAGCACAGCTGGTGGGATGAATATCTGAAGGGCACAGAAAACAATGAAGTGTGTTCTTATTTAAGCAGCAGCCATCATGGGAAGGTCAGATCAGACCCAGCTGCTTCTTAACCCTGAAGGTCCTGGGACTTCACTTTGGGAGCCACTGTGCTAGAGGAGCTGAGATCCAGCCAATCAGACAGCCTGCAGTCCAGCCAGAGGACAGTCAGATGAGATGTCAGTGTTGTGTCATTCACTCTGTAACTTTGTCCCTGGATTGAAATGTGATGAAAGATGTTGTGATTGCACTCTATATTTACAATACAGTTTTTGCCGACTGGAGTCCATCACCACATATTTTCCATTTATAGCTCTTTCTTTTTATGATCACTGCTACAGCAACCATATGTCAAGCCCAGTTGAAGTTTGTTTACATTCCATGAAAACAAGACAAAAACTATATAACCATGATTAAATGTTGGATGTAAGTTGGGCCGGGCTGCTGCGGTAAGGACTCAGCCTTGACACGTGGTATGCGCTCTACCTGGTGAGCTAACAGGGCGCCCCCGAGACGGGGCAGTTATGTAGCTGTCAGTAACTGTCATTAAACCAACCAGCCTGTCAGTAAGCCACTCAGAAACCTTTAACAGTCTGTCAGTCAGTCTGAGGCGTGCTCGGGAAGATACGTAGCAGATTAAACCGGATTTAGGACTTACCGTGGAGATCTCTGTAACACAGCTGTATCACTTAAAGTCATCCAGTCATTCATCCATCCAGTGAGTGTGTACACTGAACCTTAACATGGGCCAGTTGACCGGATCAGACCAGGTTTACCCTTCTGGAGGACACCGTGGTAACACGTCAGAACTACATTTGGTAACTCCACCTTCAGAGTCCTGACATTGATCTGTAAAAACAACACTTTTTTTGGTGTCCAAGCTACAACCAGGTTTTAGGTAATGTTACAAGAAAAAGTAAACAGAATATCAATTAGTTCAAGCTGCTAGTCAAATTCTGGATTTGGTGAAGCATGTAGCTGTTGTTTGTTTATTAGAGCAGGTTAGCGTCTGATAGTTGGAAGGTAAAATGTCCAATCGTCCGGCTTCCTGTTTCATTAATAGTCTGCTAGCAAGTGCACATACTGCTGCATCAGTGCTGCAGCTGTGTGTGATACAATGTTTGAGCTAAATTTGTCTTCTCTTGTCCTGCTTGTTTCCCTGCTGGCGGCCTATATGCCCCATGAAATACATCACATCAGGTTCTACAACATTTTTCTGCAGGCCATTGTCATGTTTGGTCAGTGCTCTGTGGAGGATTTAGAGTTTAGAAGTGTAAAGAGTCCAGGGGAAACTCAGACTTTGATTATAGCATGAATGAATGGTTTTAAGAGCCTTATCAGCTTGAAACCTCATGGTTTAAACAGGTGTAAATACCAGTCGGCAAGTAGAAGCCTGTGCTGGGCTCCACAGAGGGAATATCCCTCCTGCCAGGTGAAAACAAACCATCAACGTGTGTTGTTGTACTGTATTTAGCTCTATTTCTCATTTGGAACCTGTTTAAATCTGATTTTACAATTTCAAAAATACGTGGTAGTTAATGAGAACATCAGCTGCTGTCTGCCTGTACTGAACCTTTGAAAGTATCCATTGCAAAAGTTGAAGTTCCACTGTGATGGAAATAAATACAATCATGTAAGTAAAAGTATGATTCATATCATACATTTTCTTAAGTTTTAAATTTCATCAAGGCAATAAAACATAAAGGTAGTGTAAAGTATGTGAAACAAAACCCTAGACAATTTCCTACTATTTGAACCTTCAGGAAAAAATGTAACTTTAAATCTGTAATGATCTGTCCAAACTTAAAACTCACTGTATAAGAGCAACAGGCCGTGCCTTGCACTCCAGTGGGGGAACGCACAATTTTGGAGGATAAACCCTTTGATTTTGGTAAGAACATGTCCTCCACTCATGTGCCACCCTCAGGAATAACTTACCTGAATAAATACGATTTCAGTTTCTGGTGTGTAATGCGCTTTACAGCCTCACTTGTCTAATAGCATGGCTATGTGATTGGTGTTGTAGCTTTAAGGTCAAGGCAATTCCTATCAGACCTGGGTGTTAGAATCTTATTACATCAGCAATTAATTTTCCAGGATGTTTCATCCTATAGACGCAGGTCTTGTTTGTGCTGGGTGAAGAATTATGTTATTGTCAGTCTAGTTGTTTGGTTATAATGAGAACACACACACTCCCTACAGTAGATGAGTCATTAAATTGCTGTAGGCCTCAGGTGGAGCCAGATATATTCTGAAATAGAGAACAGATTCTCCACTCCCTATATCTATAGTGTTACTGTTGGACTACAAGTGTCAGTGAGCACAAACTCACTTGTGTGAATAGCTGCATGACTAGAAAAGCAATTTGTGCAGTGATCAGACCTGGGCGTTACCATGTTTTTGGAATTGATTCAGTCCTAAAATCTCTGAATAAATATGGCGTACATTAAACCCTGTCAGTTAGCAGGCAAATGTTTTTGGAAAATACACTGCCTTCCCAGGGTGCCACTGCAAAACATATATCGTCACTGCTACAGCCTCACTGCAAGACACAGGCCGCATTCAAGTACCCAGCCCGGTTTATCAGTTAGTCAGAGCAGGGTTTTAATACACCATAATTCACGAGCGTCTTTAGTCTGTTTTTGCACAGGAGGGTAGTTGGTTTGTGATGAAGACAACCAGAGAGCTAATCAGGCAGTCAACCAGGCAGCCGGTGGAGATCAGTGCTGACAGCAGAGCAGTTGTCTGGCATCAGTATTCAACGGCATGGTAATGGCCTCAATCAGAATACCAACACGGCACAGGAACGCTGTTCACAGACAAGACACAGCTCTGTAACTCTCTTTTATATCTGAGTGTGTGTGAAGGAATAAGACACCGTTGGCAGGAAAGGCACCCTGGCAAACTCAGTTCTGGCATTGTGCATGTGCGTGTTCAGTGATAGGAATACTGCATCCAGATACACAACCATGGAGCATTAGAAGAAGATTCGATTCAGAATCAATTCTCTATTCTCTTTCACCCACCCCTTATTAGAAGTGAAATTTCTGATGGTTGTGGAACTAGTACAGGCGTCCAATTTTCATCTGTTTGTTTTTCAAACTTTTAGTTAAATGTGCTGTTTCAGTAGAATATGCTTCAGTTCCTACATTACAAGCAGCCACTGGTAAGGATGTCATGGGTCAGAGGTCACAGTGCCTGGATAATAGTTGGAGTATTGAGGTTCAGTATCCAGCCCTGTGGATGACAGAAGGGAAAGAACTAGAGCAGGTACTGGATTTTTGAGGTTGGTACGATATCAGTATGTGAGTAAGAAAAATCTAGTTTTCTTACATAAAACTTTTGAAAGTTTTTCATATGCACAATGTTTTGAAATGCACAGTCTACCTACTTGGTTCGTTACTTCCAGCAGAAACCCTTTTTCCTTAGTTGCATCTCTTTAATTTCTGTGTCTGTAGTGTTTGATCCTGACACATGACACTAACTTTTACTACTTAAACTTGCTGAGCTGAAGGCAGGTTTCATAACTTGTTCATACATGATGCAAGCCATTAGATGCACTGTTTTTTGTGCGGCCCATTTACTACTTTTACGTCTCTTACGTCACTGTATTCTACACCAACCATTATGTGGAGCTCTATTTCTACATATTGTTGGCTGCTAAATAAGTAAAAGTATCCTATGAACCTTAGAAACGATTAACATACCAACAACAGCTGAACATTATCCATCCTGGCAGGAAGGTTGTCGTCAAAAAGCCAGAAGCATTAACATGTTTAGCTGTTCATGCTGACCAGAATAAACTCCTGTCGACAGGTGAACCAGTTTGTTCTACTGTCAGGTGAAGCAACTCTTCTTGAGTCTTTAGCTTTTCAACACTTCCTCAGACAGGAAGGAGAAGGATGCTGTCGACACCATCTGCCTTCATGAGCTTATTGTTAGAAGCCACCACCAGCCACCAGAACACATGATGCTAAATCCTGGCATGTGGCTTCTAGTTGAATTACAGCAAAGTCACGTCTCCAGACACTGCAGCAGTTTCAAAAAGTTATTTTTAAGAAATATGTCTTCCTTTTCTAATTGAACTGCAGAAACCATTTTTCAACAAATTGAAATGTGGGGAGATTAAAAAAACCTCTGCATCATTTCATAATACATGATTAAGTATTTAAGTCTTAAATGACACTGCATTGTATTAAATGATTGATTGATCTTGTTGGCATCAGGACTGATGCTATTAAATGGACATAATAGTATATAGAGTATCATAAAGTACCTGTGAACCAGATGTTTGCTTCCGAGCAGATCCACATGAGGACTACACAGATCATTTGATGATCGTGTTTGAACTAGAAAATACTACATGCAAGCTATTTGCTAAAAAAGCTTCCTGCTGCCGCTTATAAGACATTTGTTCAACTTTCTTTAAGGATAAATGTTATTTATAAAGAATACAGATATGATTGGTTTTTCAAATAGCACATGACGGTCAAATTTTATGTCAAGATTTGAGACACAGCAGAGTGAAATGTCTAGAAAAAGACATTTTATGGCGTTTTGCCTTCATTGGATACATTTTATTGAAAGTGAAAGGAAACATTAAACATACATTGAAAAATTATTTTTGATTAAGCGTCAAAAATCTAAATGTAAAACACTTTTTTATAGTGCTCGAAAAAAGTTACGTTTTTGAACAATTTTGAGACAAAATCTTAGCACGTGCACATGCTATGGGCTTCACAGGGGGCTTCAGTAAGATGACACTGAATGGGGTCCTTCAACTAAATAAAGTTGTCTGTGGAATTGCCCGATTTTAAAATCAAGATATGGTGTCACACCAGAGGACATGGGTTTCAGTGACAAAATGTATCAAGTTCCTACGCTTTAAGAAATATATGGATGAAAAAAATGATTGCCATTTACTAAAATAGACACTGAGGTATTTATCAATATTTTTATGCTTTTATTTTTAATTCATATAAGTTGTAACTTATTGAACTGTGCTTGAGACAGTCATACCATAGGACAATTTTGAGATTTAGCTCAAAAATGTAAAAAATCTGACAACAAAGCAGTTTTTATAACAGGTCCATGTAAAACAAAGAAATATTTAACCATTTACTGCATTTTAAATGATGACAATACTAATTATATTAATTTTGTCTTGTGTGACAGTGAAAATGTGATGTCACATCAATAACCCATATTCACTTTATAATGATACAAAACCAAGAAAATCCTCACATTTGAGAAGCTGGAACAAGATGTGTGTGACATCTTTGCTTTATTAATTACTTGAATGGGATATGCTCACATGCTGACTGATAAAACCCTCTTTTGGAAATGGTGGCAGGAGTCCAGACTTCAGTTGGCTGGCTCTCTGCACTGAGACGCACCGGGATCAACAAACTGTCCTACTCTTGCTCCATCTGCAGCCTCTTTCAACCATGCACTGTAACCTGTAAATTCTCTGCAAGTTTCATGTTTGAAAAGCACCCCAACTGATCCAAACTTTGAGTAAAAATCAAAGATCGAGGATGGGATAGCAAGACAGCTTAACGGCATGTTATCTTTCACAATCTTTCACCACGCACTTCACAACACAACTTCTTTCTCAGGCTCGGCTCATGTGGAAGTTGCCAAATATCACGTGTGTGCTGCAGCACTATACAAAATGGTTCAGTTTGAACTGGAGATGTCCTGAGCCAATCCTAAGAATCGGTATCAGTGCTGATCCAGCCATATTTTAATGGAACGGTATCGGCTAAAATAAAGCCGATCAAAATCTGATCTTTACTGCGTCCACCTCAGCCTGCTGTTGCAGAACTGCTCTAAAATTTCAGGAGTCGCATTCTCCCAGTTAATCTTTCATTCATATATAGATAATTTAAGCTTATAAACTTCATAGTTTTTTAAACCAGAACCGTCAGTGTTTCAATCAAGTAACTTGTGAAAAATGTGTGTCAGATTAAGTGGTTTAGAGCTGTTATTTCAACTTGTTGGATACAGTAAATCAACATTTGAAAAAAGAAACCTTGATCAGGACATCCCTAGTTTGAACAATCAACATGGAACATTTCCAGAACGGAGACCTATGTGTGAACGCAAAAAATATATTCTTTAAAGACATAGCGATGTGACGGGTCAATGTGTGAAACGTCTTTCTCTCTCTCTAGCCTCTAAACCTCTGTCTCTCTTTTCTCTGCTGCGTTAACAGTGTTAATATAACAGCTTTATCGTAACAGCAGTCATGACTCGCTTCCCTCAGCGTGACAGATTCATTCATTAAGGAAGTATAGAGAAAATCTCATGCCTCTGTTCCAGTTCTGTGTTGTGACCAATCCTTTGACATCCAGCCCCTCAAAGGGGCCTCTTCATACTTCTACTGTCAGTAATTATTAACACAAATTTCATGGCTGCTGCTTTGTTTGCCATTTGACTTTCCACTTGACTGCTGGGGCTGTGACTTCTGATGTTGACCCTTAGTTGCTCTTTGATCTGTACAGTAATAAATGATATTGACATTACACTATATAATACCTTTCAGTATTCCTATAGTATATAGTTATCTGTATTGCAATTTATTTTTTCTGTGCAATGTAGACTGAGCTGGAACTAGTTTAGTTGAGTCTTCAGGTATTTACCTACTTTAACTCCATATAAGTCTCAGTGTTTTTAGGGTTGGCATAGCTGCTTTGCTTCAGTGTTTTCTGTTGGGCCATGAGGGCTCAGGGTTAATGTTAATCAGACCCCTCAGAGTGGAGTAGGAAATCTGTCCTGACTAGCCCAAGATTGTCTGTGTGACAGATGTTTGGTCTGACTTTTAGTAAAAGTATTATCATCTTTCCTAACCAAGGAAAATCGGCTTATCTCTAGATGTAGGAGAGCCGCAGAGCTGTTCTGACCTGTTGGGACTTCCCAGCACAGCATGTGGTAAATGAATGGACATAAGATAAAATACTCATCACTTCTCCTTAAATATAGTTACTGGATACAAGGATAGGTTCACATTTCTTCAAGTCAGTATTTTTATTTTAATATATTGTCTTAAAACAATACATACCCATACATACAGTATGCGCACTGAAACAGTTTTGCTTGCTGTAATTATTCCTTTTGTTCACTGGCCATTAAAAGATCCCATCAAACATGCTTCCAATGTAAATGATAAGTAAGTGGTAAGTTTATCTGAGCTTATGAGGCTTGAGCAGTTTGAATGAATTAAATCAAGTGGATATCTTCCATAGTTTTTGATGTTTTTTGATTTTTTTTTTTAGTACAGTTTCCCTGAACAGTGTTTACGTGCTGAGCTGTGGTGACTAAAGTATTTTTAGTCGTAGTCAAACTTTTAGTGTGACTCCAACAAGTGATTCTGAGACTTGATAAATACAGGCCCAGAGTTTATATGTCAGCTTATTACTACTATCAGTTTATTAACACATCTCTGTGTGTGTGTGTGCAGCGTCCAACCAAACTGGTGTCATGTGTCGACCTGCTGACTGGTTAAGTGGTTCTCGTGCCTGTTGACTGCCGGCTGATGGTTTGCACTGTTTTTGGAGGCTGAGGGCAAATTAAAATCTGAACACAATTACATGGCATTCATTTAGCTGACACTAATGAGGGAGGAGAGAAAGGGAGGAGGAGGACAGAGAGGGATAAAGGGATGCAGTGTTTCCCCGAGAAATGTTCTGTTAGTGGGTGGAAGTGAACCAGGAATGTTGGTGGTGGTGAAAGTCAGTCGAAAGTGTAGATTTGTTTGAAAAGTGCTGCATTTGTGTGATACTGCATGGATCGGAAAAATGATCTCCCTATTCCAGAATTATTTTCAGAGCTTTTTTTTAATACAAGAAGCTTACAAAATATCCTAAATTTCTTTTCAAAATGTTGTTCTTTTGTTGGTCATTGAAGGTGATAAAACACACACACAAACAAACACACACTCCAGTCTCGTACTTCAGAGCCTCTCACCAGCACTTAAGCAGACTTAAATTAATGCACATTGCCATGTAAGGATAATGTAACTCACAAAGTTTTTCCACACAATACTGAAATTAATAGAAACCAATGGTTGACGGGGTGGTAGGATTATTGCTGTTACATAATTGTTAATGGGGATGGGGATTAATCACTAATGGCTGTAGTAGAGAAACAGTGGGATGAACGTAGCGGCAGAAACACAGATGGATTGGAGAGAGGAGAAGGAAAGCAAAACAGATGGACAGAAACAGCAGTGGACAGACAGACCACTCAATATGTGTAGAGCTGCAATGATAATTCAATTGATTGATTAGTGAATTGGCAGAAAATTAATGGGCAACTATTTGGATTGTTGATCATACATTTTTTAAAAAGTTATTTGATGGTTCCAACTTCTCAAAGGTAAGAATTTGAATTTGTGATGGGCATTTTCCACTATTTTCTGACATATTATTGACCTACCGACTAATCAAAAAAATATTTGGTAGATTAATAGATAATGAAAATGATTAGTTCGTTGCAGCCCTAAAAACTTAATGTGAGAAGATCAGACTCACATAGCCAGACTTTCAGCATTGTGCCTGTTCCACAGCGCCCTCTAACATGGTGAGGACGCACCTATATTGACCAGGTAGTTCTTCTGGTTGACAGACTGTTGCTGTGGTGTGACGTTTTGCTGCAGTCAGTTCTGAAATGAAGCAATGGAGCCTGCGAAATAGAGGTCTTTGCACGTCTCGTCAGGTTGTAAACAAACTTCCAGGTCAGACAAACTTATTTGGAAGAGAAAATGAAGGCCAACAGTAAAAATATTACCCGAACTGTCTGTTGTAATCATCCTTCACAGTTTCTAGATCCACTTCCTGCATCGACTTTGACCTACCGTACTTACTGTAGTCGTGTGCACACAGTTTTCTTGTGCAGTAGAAATGATGGACAAAAATACCAAAAGAAGACTCGAGTTGTAATTAACCAGAATTATTCTTTTGAGAGAGATTTACAGGATTGTAAAGGAAGAGACAGAGACGGTAGCTTGCTGTGACATGTTGGTATGTGGCAGTTGAGTTTACCAGCTGACTAAGCAGGGAGGGAATTTTTTCCCTCTGTCGCACACACACACAGAGGAAATCTCAGCTAATATCCATGGTTAGTGTGTCAGTAAGTCAACCAATCAGTGAAGTTCTCTGTGATCTGCTGTGTTGTCTTCGTTTCAGAAGGGAAGATCAGGTAAACCGTCAGACCGACACACCCAAACTTAGCATTTAAAAAAGCAGCTGGTCCTTGAGCTCACCTGTTAGTTAACTAATAAATCTGTCATTCATTCGTTCATTCTTTTGAGTCAGCAGTCAGCCAGTTATCAGAACATTTCAAGGACTGAAGTCTGTCTGAACCGCTGGTGGACTGCCAGTTTGACCGGTACTTTATTGTGGGATTAGTGCAGAGTGAGAAAAAGAAACGACTGGCTGCTGATGGACAGCCCTGTTTTTGGCCAGCCCTGTTCTAACTGATGAATGAGGAAATGAAGCAACTGTGATTCAGCATAAACCTACAGTTTATTTGAAATGAAAGAGACTTCCTGTATGATTCTCACTGTGTTTGGGAGATTAAACGCTGATTGACATCAGACAACAACCTGTAACCGACAGAAAGATGCCAGGAGCTCCTCTGAAGGCCTGGTTCACCTGTCCCCTGAATTTAAGTATGGGAAATGAAGAGATGGACAAGTAGTTTCTGTAGCAGGGGAAAATGTTGAGTTCTCACAGTCTCACTGATCAGCAGCTTGGTAAATGTTTATCCACATGTCTTATCGGACAGTACATTTCCCATTTTACCAGCTACTGTCGCTTTTTGAAAGGACCATGCCATTGTTTGCATATGCTTTTTTACATTTTATATAATTTTAATGTAAATTGTTTGAATGGCCAACACAGTGCGTTGCCTGATGACGTTGTGTTGTGGCAAAATTTGAGTCAGGTTAAACTTTTTTTGCATATTTTTTGCTGGAGCTTCTGCATTGAGACCCCTGCTGTGCCAACACATAGTGTTCCCATTCAAAGGAACATGCTGTTATCTGTCTGAACATGGCACTAGTGTTGTTTTATGTGCCATTTCATTGCTGTCATCACTTGATTATAACTTGGTGGCTGTGTGACATGTTGCTAATAATGCTGTTGCTGACAAAACAAGTAAATGTCAACATATCGAATGCTTTAATAGAAATGATGTGACACAGAGAGGCGACTTTTACTGTGCTGAGACTAAACCAGCAGTCTGCTGCTCACAGGTCGATGACATCATGTTTTCTGTGAGTGTGTGTGTGTATGAGACATACTGGGCATAAGTGTTTAAGAGCCATATGTGAGGTATGTGACGCATAGTGTGTGTGTGTGTTGTTGCTGGGTGAAATGCTCTAAAGTTAGGTGCCTCCCTCCCTGTCTCCAGGTTACCATGGGGACAGGAGGTAAATGTGTGTGTGTGCGTTAGCTATCATGATCTGTGAATTGGTAGCTTTTCGTAGCACATTGCAGTCAGACAGTGAAGTCGATCAGTCTGTCTCGGCATCTCTCTCTCTTTCTCTTATTTTTGCTTTTTCTTTCTTCAGCCCCTCCTTCCTCTCTTCAGTGTTCAGTCTCTCTCTCGCTCTCTCTCTCTCTCTCTCTCTCTCTGGTAGATTGACAGTGGTTTTCAGTCACTACGGAGATGCGCTGATGAATGAAACTCCTGGAACGACAGACAGACAGGCCTCAGGCATCCAGATCAGATCGCTAACTGTGTGTGTGTGGTGTAATTTATACCTTACTGTGTGTGTGTTCTTCAGGTTTGTGTTTGAATGTTGGCTTTTAATCCTTTTGTTTGTCTGTACATGTGCAGTTTTTGGCTTGATGTGTATGTGTGTTGAGTTTCCTGTGTGTGTGTGTGTGTGTGTGTGTGTGTGTGTGTGTGTGTGTGTGTGTGTACTTAATTTCTATGTCTCTAAATATGTAATTGAGTTCAGTGTATGTGTGTTTTCTGAATATGTGAATGAAACAGAGTTGCTGTGGTTCTTGCTGTGTGTTTTTGTTGTAGTCCTGGTGGATTCGTGCTATGTGACTGTGTATGAATGCTTTTAAATGACGTGAAATGTTGCTATATTGTCAGTATCATTGTGTATATATCTGAGCTGTGGAACTACAGTATGGCCTCAGGATTAAATTATGAACACTGGTCACATGGCTCTTAGTACTGATGGGAGGATAGTAGTGATGAGTTCATTGTGAATGCAGCAACAAATACATAAAAAAATCTGAATAAACAAATACAAATAACCGTTTTATATATTGTGTATCCAATGATATATTAATGGCGCAGAATAGTCAGTCAGCATTGCTGCTAGTTTGTCCCAGTGGCCAAGTGCTTTACTGCATATAAGGACAATTATTACTCCTTTTTAGACCATGAAGATTTTATATTTCAAAAAAATTCCCCAGAGGTTAGAAAAGCTTTTTTTTTTTAAAGCATAATGTCATCTCAGTGTAAATCTGTGGAACAAGCCCAGGGCTTCAGGGATGGACACACTAATAAACATGGTGTGTGTGTGTGTGTGTGGCACAAGAAGGAGGCAAACCAGGAAGAGAAAAATATTTTGGTGTATGTGCTGGGTGATAAAAGACCCTCTGTGTCAGACCTAAGAAACTACAATATACCTTTAAAATGTGGCGATGCTCTTTTTAGCTACGTCAGCAGTGTGGCTCCCAGGATGGTAATTCCGGTCAGTCCACCTTTGTGGTCCAGACTGAAATAGCTCAACAACCATTAGATGGACTACCATGAAATTTTGTGCAGACATTCATGGTTCCCAGAGGAAGAAGCCCACTGACCTTGGATGATTTCCTGGCTTATCATCTAGTGCCATTATCAGGTCAAAATTTCCATTTGTCCAAAACTTTGGTTCATAACCAAATACCTGCAAAACTATTTGTGTTGAGTAGTAATTTGCAAACATTAGCACGCTAACACACTGAACTAAGATGGTGAACATGATAAACATTATACCTGCTAAACATCAGCATGTTAACCTTCCTATTGTGAGCATGTTAGCATGCAGATGTGCGCATTTAGCTTAAGTACAGCCTCACAGAGCTGCTGCTGGCTGTAGACTATTAGTCTTGTTAATCTTGGAGCCATGTTAGTTTTTTCTTCCGCAACAAAACAGAGTACAGGAAAAGGCTTACACTAGTTACCTAGTTACACTAGTGTTTACCTGGGGGGTTCAGCTACTTTTAAAAAAAAAATTAAAGAAGTGACCGTAGCTAACCAGTTTACCTGCATACATCTCACTGCATTACATCCCTTAAAAACTGACTGGTGATTGGTATGTTGATATTTCAAAAAAAGACGCCATTATTATTATAATATTGAGTGTATCGTCTCCTTCCTGCTCGCTGATGGTGACATTCTGGACAAGGCAGCTCTTGGCTGCTGTCATATTGCACAAGCATTAGTATGATGTATAGTTTGAAAATTACTACTGACGCTTGTGAGATTTCATTATGAGCTGCAGCTGAATGTTTACTGTCATCCTGTATCATATGTTTTCTCTCCCTTCTGTCAGTGTCCTTAATGATTTTAACTTGATTCTACTTAATTTCAACAAGTGTACTAGTCTGTCCATGTCTGTTGTTTTTGTGACATAGTTTTCTCAATTTCTTCACATGGTTCTCACCTGCTGTGTTTGTCTGTCAGTTCTACCTGCAGGACACTAAAAGCAGCAATGGGACGTTCATCAACAGCCAGAGGTTGAGTCGCGGCTCGGAGGAGAGTCCACCCTGCGAGGTCCTCTCTGGCGACATCATTCAGTTTGGCGTCGACGTCACTGAGAACACACGCAAAGGTACACTTCAGAATATATTTACACAGTAATATATTAAAATTCTAGTCATTTCAGTACACAAACGGTTTATATTGGACACATTTTGTGGTATGCTCGGAGAGATGCAGAATGGAAAGAATCAAAGAAAGATGGTTATGGTGAGGTAGAGAACAGAAAGGTTTTTACTTCCTCCACCAACCTTGTAGTTGATAATGCGCACATACAACCCTGAAATAATTACACTTGACTAACCCTCAAGGGTACCTTAGGGCCCAGTTTGCTTAGGTCATAGATGCACATGCACAGCAGATATTGAGGTCAAATTTTCAGCTCCACTAAAATCCCTTTTTATTCTGTGGACCCAATGTGCATTCAATCTACACTGGAGAAAATTACATAGCACCATATAAATTTTAGTTATAGCTGGAAGAAGTTTTAGCTTTTCAGCTATAAATCATGTGTACTTTACTTTTTTGCTGATCATATATCAATGCATGCTCTACAGTTATATATTTTTACATGCATTTTTCCTACCATTCTGGGGGAGCCATTGGTTTCCATTCATTAACAGTATGGAAATGTATTGCCAGGCTCTTGAAACAAGCTTAAGTTATGTTATCCATCAAAATGAATATCTGGTCTGCTTTAATGTTTTGTCAAAGTTACCATTATTGTGAGGTCATGCAGTGCAGTCAGCCCCTAAATTGCATTACCACAAAATGATAAAGTAACTCTGACAAAGTAACAGATGTTGCATTAACTACAATAGATTGCACAACTCAAGCCAGTTTCTGGAGACTGCTAATAGATTTTCATACTGTATAGAAATAAATTATAAGTCGGGATGGAGTTCTTGCTTATGCCATTCATGATGGATTGTATAATTCGAGCCGTTCTTAGATAAGTCTTGACCTTTTTGTGAGCTGTCCCAGACACTACGACAGTTTTCAAACATGCAGGATTTTATCTTAACCAAACGCAATAAGCGCTTGTAGTTGTGGCACCTAGAGGACTAGCCTGAGATGGGAGGTGGTGGGCGGAAATAGCTCAGGTGGTAAAACGCGTTGGTCATTAATTTTAAGGCTGCAGGTGTTAAAACGCTGACTCCTCCTGTCCACATTTCGAAGTGTCCTTGAACAAGACACTGAACTGAGATCCCAGTGTGTGTATGTGGGGGGAAAAATGTAAATCTCTTTGGACAAAAGCGTCTTCCAAGTGAATGTAACATAAGCAGGAAAACAGAAAATTTAGTCAGTAGTGTTGTTCAGGACTTCTCGCCACAGTCTCCATGTTCACTGATGACTTTCAACATGATGTTGACTCAGAACTGGTAACCAGTACTTATGTGTTGTACGTTAACGTGATGGTTGTCTGTCTGTTTTTCCAGTCACTCATGGCTGCATTGTGTCAACAATCAAACTCTTCCTACCTGATGGGATGGAGGCACGCAGACGAAGCGAGTAAGCATTCTCATGGGTTAACACTGATCCATGAATCTTCCATATTGATCATTCACAGATTGTATGGTTAACACAAATTCTAACAAAACTTTCTCCATGGTTAGACGGCTTGAATGAAAGATTGTAATTTGTTACTTTGGACAGAATTAACCAGTTAGCGGTGGTTACTTCAAATGATGCTGTTACTGTCTGTCTGGCTGCTTTTACACACGCACGCACCAAATTTCTGCTTGCACAGTGATGTGATTAGTGTCAGTCTAGTTGTTGATGAGGACAGCCATTTTGTTAACAAGCTGCGAGGGAAATGGTGTGTGTGTGTGTTCATGTTTTTGATTTTTGTGATCCACCATTTGAAAACTGTTGTTGGTGTAGCTCACGAGGTCATTTGATGTTAACATTAATTCATGCTGACGGTTGGAGAATGAAAGATATTCTGTACACAAATCAGAGTATCACAAACGTGTGTGTTTATGTTCAGTTAAATGGGCCGAAGCAGACCAGCAGCTGACCCAGCATGGAACTTCCTACTGTACTGGGAGTCCCACCTGTGTGTGTGTGTGTGTGTGTGTGTGTGTGTGTGAGAGTTTGTAATTGGCTACTGTAGTTACCATGTGAAATCTGTGTGTGTGATGCTGGGGCACGGTGCCATGGTGGGCAGTGCCATCTGCTGCCCTGCTGTCCATCTTTCAGTCTGGAAAACACAGACAAACATCTGACCTGCATGAATACAGACTGAAATAAAGAGTTCTGGGTCTGCTCTGCTCCTGCTGTCTGTGTTGGCAAACAAAGAGTTGATTTCCAAAATTCTATGACCATTTTACACGTTTCAGAAACCATCTTATTTTAGCTCTATTTTTGGTCTCTGCCAAATCCTGTGGGAAATATCTGCTATTTATCTGCTAAATGCTCCACTATGTTCACCAGCTAGTCTCTAACTGTGTCTGTGCTGAGCAGGTACTTGTAGAGTGGGTTGTTTAGAGGTTTTCTGCTGGGGAAAAAACAACAACAAAAAAAAAAAAAAAAACCAACCCCTTTCACTTTGTCACATTGATTTATATTTTTTATTTTTTTTTGGTCATTTGCTTAAATTTTTGGTATAAAAATATCGATGATAGCTGCTTTAAGAACACAAGCATATCTACATGGTCAGGGCTGAGTCGTATGCAACAATTCAGATCAATTTTACAAAGGTTTGGTGTTGACAGGAAGAATATTTATGACAGGAAGTGAGCTGGTTAGATGAAGACTGTTGGTTGCTTACTTCAGCTGAGATTAACTTAAACCTCCTACACATCATCGAGGTAAACGCCACCGTTTGCTCTGACAGTGTCTTGCTGTGTTTATCCAAATGGAGTGGAAATTCAAAGACCTGCTACTGAAAACACCTGCACAGATGCAACTGATGTCTCAGGAATGCACAAATACTACCCTACTGCTTACACATCAGTGATGCGACCCACCATCACAAATCCACATATGACAATAACTTTCTCCAGCATAAATGGGCATTTTCTTTAATCAAGGACAACCCTGCTTATTAAGTCTATGCATCTCTGTCTATATAAAGTGTAGCTGGAGAGAGAGTGATGTGGAGCTAAATCAGACACATTTATTAATAGCTGAAGAATGTTTCTGTTGCGCTTGTGATGCTTTAGCCATCTGGAAGTCTGCTAAATACAGCTTTATACAGACGCCCTCTGTGTGTGTGAGCAAAGCACGTGTATTTATACATGAGACAAAATCCTTTGAAAACTTGATTCAGTGTTATCTTTCATTAGGTGTGAACCTGAAACTTCAAAGAATAGTTAAAACAGTCAGAGGAACTCGATAAGAAAATCTTTTCTGAGAAGTTTAAACTTTTTAAACTTTAGAGTGCTCTGCCAAAAAAAGGAAACAAGTGGATGCAGTGTAAATAGCTTCTCACAATATCAGATTTTATATAAAATAGGCGGTGACAGATTGACAAGAAACATTGTGTGTGAACACACCCATATTCATGACATCACTGATTGGGGCGTGGCCAGAAAAGTTTTAAAATGCGAAGCATTCTTTCACAATATTATTATTATTATTATTATTATTAACAGAGAGGAGAACTTGGAGAACAACACAAAAACAAACAAAAGTTGTAAAGTTCTAACTCTTTTAACTTTAATGTTTCACAACTCCAGTTTCTGTACAGGAAACGTGCGACTTCTTTTTATCTGATGAAAAATTATTTTACCAGGTAAAAATATGACTCTGAAATAATGAAGTTTGTAGATGTAACACCTCCAAAGTCTTTTGGGTTTTACCACCATCGTGTAGTCACCCATCTTATCTCCACTCACAGTTTTATTCATGGCAGTAGTTCTCCTTTGTTTCCCTTATCAGGCTGTTATCACCTGCCATATTTCCTTAAACGACTCTCTTACACACACACACACACACACACACGCAATTGCGCGCGCTCATGGTCAAGTGAGTTGAGCCTTTGAATGTCAGCTTGTGAATTAATGATAACTCCGCCCCCTCATGCAATGGCAGGTTAGTTGTCCAGCACACCTTTTAGCCTCCCACAGACGAGAGTTTGTTTCCTCACAGTGAGTGCCAGGAGGGGTGGAGCTACAGCAACTTGCACGAGTTAACGGAAGAAAGTCTCTTTTTCAGAGGAGGGGAGGGGAAAAGAGTAGAAAGAAAGAAAGTTTGTGTTACGGGATGACTTCACTCATGCTGTGGAAAAGAAGAGAGGAGTCAGCTGCTCGGTCTGAAACTAGGAGCGAAAATGAAGTAAGCAAGGAAGGATCCATTTTCTCAAAGGAGTAGCTGAGTCAGACTGAGAGGCCAAACAGTGAACTTTGTCCTGTGACAAATCACCAGCTGACACTCACAGGAAGAAGACCTGACAGGTAACGTCCCCGCTATCCAGAATCTGAGCCAGGATTTCATTGCTCAGATGGTTCTGATCAGGCCAGGACATGCTACTGATTGTTTATGTGGCTTTAACTTTAACTACGTCTGTTAAAGGGGCACTTAATGATCCACATTCTGTCATAAAGTGAAGCTGGAAGTCCAAAGTGGTTGACAGTTGCTAGAGAACATACAACACAGAGCTAGTTTCTTGTGGTATGTTCAGATGCCTGTTGGGTTTGTTATTCATTCTGTCTGCAGGTAAAACATGAGACCAAACCTAAAGCAGCAGCTGTGTGGAAAGCATCCTTTTACTCTTTTGTGGTTTATTATATACAGTAGTTATTGCTTTAAAGCAACATTATGCAAGGATTAGTATTTTTTGCGACTTGGCGTCCCTACAGTTGTTGGAGTGCAGTTCATCCTCATGGACTGCTGTACATGTGCATTTGTTGACAAGCTGAGGGATTTGGATTTGGTGGGCTGACTTGGCTTATGATCAAAAACTAGCGAGTCGACAACTTTGCTAACACAGCCAAACATCAAGCAAGTGCAACAACACAAGACATAGCAAGCCAGCAAATATTATTTAACTAGTCCAACAGCATGAAGGCTGGCTTGGCGCCTGTCTTGAAGCCTTTTATTTCATGAAGCTCTCGTCAACAACTAAAAGCCAGTCCGAGATTCACTCTTGTCCGGCCTCTTGCCCGGTTAGTCTCTTTTTCTCTTCTTAGCTGCCTCTGTCAACCAACGTACTCTTCGGTCTCTTCGCCTCTGCTAGGATGTCCTTACTGAGAATACAAGAACTTTGTCGAAATTAGATAAAATTAGCAAAATTTTGATTTCACAAACTTTTTTACATGAAAGTATAAGTAAAGAAGAGGATGAATCTGACGAGACATTTGATGCCAGCTTTTGGTACTTGACAGTTTTTTGTTTTTTTTATATAAATTGATATTTCAGTCAGTGCCAAATAAGCATTGAGGTTTGATGCTGAGCCATATGTGGGACAGGTCAAAATGTCCTCTGAGCAGGATACAGATGTAAACTACTGCCAGTGTTTTCCATCATCAGTCTCTGTTGGACCACTTGCAAAAGACACTCAGCTAAATCTGATGTGGATGACTGATTCCTGTGGACCAGCTGCACTTTGTGTGTTTGTGTGTGTGTGTAGGCAGAGTTGATGTTCTTGTGAGCCACAGTTGAAGAGCTGTGAATTTAGGTCATGTTATGCTGTGGATTTTTTCCATCTTTTTAAAATGTGTTATTTTGGAGCAGTGCTGGTCTGGTCCTTGCAGTCAGTGTTTGATGATTACTGAAAATGAGTGATTTTATTAATGTAGGCAGAACCTGCTGTGGAGCTTTAACTTAAAGCTGGGGTAGGCAAAATCTGATCAACCTATGCAAAACCTTTCGTCTCTCTCTGCTGCCTGGTATCAGTCCGCTAAGCCCCTCCCACCAAACCCACAACTTCGATCAGCACCCGCAGGAGTCGGTTACCCTGCAAAACCTTATCCCTCGTAGTGCTCGCTCTCCATGGCGCCCCTCCAACGTCGTACAGCAGCAGGATGAGAGGCACACACACCACTGTCCCCCCTCAAAAGTTCATGCCTCTTTGGCATCAAACATAATGAGCCGGAAGCTCCGTGTGGAGCCAGAACATGTTGTTTTGTACGCCGCTGTAGGCAAAGGAGGTGTTGGAAATCCTTCACAAGTTGCAGGATTTTCCCCCATTGAATCAGGCTTTCACCGTCTGAAGGGACGTGCACGTGCATCTGCATTTGTAGCTCAGCCAATACGAATGCACCGTCTCTCTGAAATAACCTATGATTGGCCAAAATCTCCCGTCACGGGATAGATTTTCTAAAGCCTGAAAACAGAGCCCAGAGGAGGGCAGGTTTTCTCTCAGACCATTTGAATTACAATATGCTGGACAGTTGTGATGGAATTTTTGCCCAATGACGCCAAAAAATGCTGCCTACCCCACCTTTAAGTTGAGTTTTCACGACACCCTGATGTTTGAACCTCAATGCAGCAAAGATCTGCGGCCAGACTACAACAGGGGACGTTGTGGTTAGGGTCTTGAACCCGTAGAACACTAGGATGCCCCAGCATTTTTTCCATTGTTATCTGTCCCCCAGCTGTTTCTTTTCTCACCTACCAAACAGCACATTACAAGATTTAAGAGTCTAGAGTCACGCTAGCGACTCTGTGAGGCTGTACTTATGTATAATGTTTACCATGTTCAGCTTTTACATCTGAGGCTGATGAGAATGTCATTAGTTATGCAGGCACAGTTTTTGGTCATAAATCAAAAAAAGTGTTGGAAAAAATGTTCCCACTGTTGCCTTATTTAATGACGTATACCTGTATGTGAAACATCCCCGTGGTAAAATATAGTGGAAACTCAAGTAAAAACCTTGCAGTGAGTTCAGCCTCATGAGTTCAGATTATGTGAAGTCCCAGCTTACAGGTAGTCAAATCCCTATTGTTGAAAAGGCCTGTTTGATTCATATTCATGAACTGGCAAAAGAAGAATTATGAACAGGGGGCCTCCCGCTGAGATGATGCTGTTTGAGTGACAGAACCACTGCTGGCAGTGGTGATAAATAAGACAAGATTATGCACAGTGATTGTCGCGGCAATGAAAATTGAAGCGTGACAGACCGCTGTGCCTGAATGAATGTAGCAGAAACAAATTGTTGGAACCTCACAGTAAGAAACAAAATAAGTGCTTAATTGCTGGTATGCAGCATAGATGTATTATTTTAAATTGGCCCTGGCAAAAAAACACCAAAATGCCACTAAGTATCAAATATAGGTAGAATTACAGCCAGTTTCATTGTCTGTCCAGTTTTTAGTAACCCCCTTGCAAAGTATATATACCTGTAATTATGATTTTTGTAACATTTATTTATTAATTTTTACTATGTAAAATGTAGCTTGAAGTGATCTGCTGTCACAGCTTACCGAGACTCATTAAAAAAGACTAGATAAAAGATAAAAAGTCTTGTTCCGCATGAGACAGGGAAGTTTGTAAGACAACATGTTTAGGAGGATTATTTCCTGGAGGATACTTGCAATTCCTCCTGAGTGTCAGGTGATCGGCAGGCAGCAGAGCTCAGTGTAATGCAGCTCTGATATGAAAACACTTAACTCGGCACAGTGAAACCGGGATCATACAGAAAGTCCCTGGTGTTTCTGTTTACTGTGATGGATGATGTCGTTCTGTGGAAGTAGTTTGTCACACTGGAGGAGAACAGCAGTAACAGAAACCCCGACCTGTGCAGAGAACCTGCACTGTGGGTGCTAAATGTACAAAAGTCCTTTTAGATTATTGGCTTGTCCTTTTGAGGTGTCTTTCATCCAATTCACTTACTTAAGCTTTGGCCTTGTGTACAAAGCATCCATCACTAATGAAAGTCTCTTCCCATCCTTCCCCTTTATTTTCTGTCTACGTCTCGGCCTTTTTAGATTAATACAAGGGCTTTAGTACTAGCAAACATTTTTTTCTTGCGCTTCATTTTGGCTTTAGTTGAGTTCATTTTATCTGTTGTGTTGGTTTGTCTCTTTCTTGGTCTCTCTATTGCTCTCTTGCTCAAGTACAAACATGAGATTTTAACCAGGATTGTTTGTGTGTAAAGTCTCCCCTAAGTTCTTAGTAACTACCAGCTACCAGTTGCATCATTAAAATGTAAGGAATGTCTTGGCGAGTAACATAACTTCAAAAAATAAAGATCTAAGGGACCAAGGTAAGCAGTATGTTTAAATCAGTTTTTTTATGTGTCTGCATACATGGAGAGGAATGTGTTTCAGAACTAGTAGTCTTATTTGGTCATTTAGTCTAATATTGTTGCCGTAATGTTTTATAATTTAACATATGTTAATATGTTAAGACATGTTTTTTGTGTGTGTGTGAAATGTAATTAATGGTACTCATCAGTTTATAGGCAGGTCTTGTTAAAATCTTTGATTTTGGTTAATCAAGGTTATTGTTGTTGACACCCGTCATTGTCTGAGAGTGGAGCCTACATTTATATCTCTACTATACCAGTTTACATCATTATTAAACAGCATTTTGATCAACAGTCAGGTCACATATGTCGACAGCCTCTTTTACCAAACACATATATTAGCAAGCTAGTTTTGTCAGTAAATATTTACACCCACTAACTGCCTGAACCAAGTAACAACTAACATCTACGTGTGTGCTGCAGACCATTTTAATTAAGTGAATTTATGAGAGTAAATCTCCACTTAGTAAACATATTAGGTAGGCGTGGGTGATAAAACGATAGCAATATGTACCGGCACTGGACACTACATCAATAGCAATAAGAAATTTGTTCGATAGTTTCATTTAAATAGGGCGTATTCATTATGTTTATCTATCATATTGATGATGGAGCGTGCTACGAGTGACTCGCAAACAGCCAATCATTTATCAGGTGTGTTGTTGCACCATTGACATGTGACACAACAGAAATAGCATGGACTGAGGAAATGAGTGCAGACGGTGAGGTAGTTGATAATAGAAAAGGACGGCTCGGCTCGCCAGTATGGCAAATTCAAAGT
>LKNJ01001736.1:61937-81248 GCA_002120245.1 Maccullochella peelii
CCCCCCCCCCCCCCCCCCCGTGATCTGGTTTCCTCTCAGCTGACCGTAAGTGTGAATGTGAGGTTGAATGTGAGGTTGAATGGTTGTCTGTATTTGTCAGCCCAGTGACAGACTGGTGACCTGTGTGTACACCACCTTTTGCCCAACATGCTGGGATAGATTCCAGTCCCCTGTGACCTTGCAAAGGCTTAAACAAGTATAGTGGAATCGTGGACAATTAAATCAAAGTAGTAATATACTATTAATAAATTCAGTACACAAGTCTTTCAAATATTTGAGTATGAATCTCTAAGGTGTTGTATTATGAATGTACTGAGAGAGGGTTGTTTTATTCTCTCGTAGTCGTCGTCGGAGCTGTTGGCGTCTCCATCTCTCTTGCTCGTTGGTAGTTACACATTAACAGAGTCAGGTTATATTTTGCCCAGAGTCAAGTTACCTTCATTCCTGAATAGTTTCCAGGTAAATGCTGGATTATCTTCATCTCCTCTAAAACAAACCTGTGTGACCTTGTGTTGCTGTAAGATAAAGTACTTTGGATAAATATCTCCACCGCATGGCAGAGCTGTTCATGCAGAGCAGAAACTGCAGTTGCACAGTTTTGTCCCAAAGTGTGACTCAGATCTGGTGTTGGTTCAGTGCTGTGTGAACAGAAAACTCTCATGGATTCAAATCTTTTTCTAATTGTTTTTAATTTACTCTGATGTGTCAATGGCTTGTTGCCAACCTGACACAGTTCTACACATGATAAGGATCGTTTTAAGCTGTGAGCTGTTTTGTTTCAAATACTTATTTAATTGCACTAGGGCTGCAACAAGAGATTATTTTCATTATCGATTAATCATATGGTCTATAAAACATCAGAAAACAGTGAAAAATGCTGATCACAATATCCTAGAGCACTAGGTGACGTCATCAAATGAGACCTTTCTTTCGAACAACTGAGTAATCGCTCCAAATTGCATCATCGAAATAACACAAGGGAGGAACATGGCAATTATCCTGAGCCCGTGGTATATTTGAAAAATATGTGCAAACTGAATTATTCTGCACTCTTTTAGTTTTGTTGATCAAATATATTTGTTGCTTGTTGGCTGGTTACTTTAATCTTATGGCATTCTGTACATAGCTAAAAATAAGTGAGCGCTGTACTCTAATCTTTGTAGTTTATATTACTGCCATACAAGAAGAACCTCAGTTCATTTTATACAGGTTATGAAAATACTGACAATTAAACCTATTTGAACCTGTCTTAAAATAAATGTCTGGGTTAGCAGTAAATCTATAGGAATAGAATTGATTGGACTCTCTTGATGTCTCATTATGGTGTATTTTAAAGATTTGATAGTATACAAATGTAATTTTCAGTTTTAACATTTAGCAATATAACCTGAGAGCAACTTGGATGGATGAAAAGGACAAAAAGGTTTAATGCACCCAAATCCTTCTTGGTCGTCAGGTTCTTGCCCATCTTCCTCTCTGAATGAAGACATTTGCCAGCGCCTTTGAAAAGCTCGTGCTTCTGCTTTTCAAATTTCTCTGTGCTTTCCCTGCTACATGTTGGTGATGTAAACCTACGACTCACTTTGTCTCTGCACCTTACAGCTCACATCGCTGATCATGTGTAGACATCTTTAACTGTACTCTTGGGCCCTGATTGACCGGTACGTTATTGGTGCATTGTTGTGATTGGCTGAGCTAGCTAAAGGCAAACGCTGTATGACTTCTTCTGCATTTCTGAAAACTGGCCTCAGGCTGCTCAGTGTGAGTGAACTCTCGCATCCCTCATTGTCTTTAATTGTACTTTAAGGAATCCCCGTTAGCTTAATGGTTTACGGTGTTTGATGTTCAGACACTGATTTAACACAATTAACAGCCACTGCAGTGTTTATCTGCTGGACTGAACCATTAGCCTGAAGCCTTTTCACTCAGTGGGTCCTCTGTGCTCATAGCGTTTGGTTTTGTTGATTGAACTTGATGGTCTTTTTTGGCGCTGTAGTTTAACTGTTGTTAAGTAGATCTTCCCGTGTGTGTGTGTGTGTGTGTGTGTGTGTGTGTGTGTGTGTGTGTGTGTGTGTGTGTGTGTGGCAATATTTTTGAGGCTCTAGTTAAAGCTGATGTTGAGTCTGGGAATTAAACTAGCCAATTAATCAATCAGTACAAGGAAAAAAAATCTATAAATTAATGGAAAATAATAATTTAAAACCTTAAAAGTCCTCAAAGCAACGTGGAGCCGAGGAAGTAGAGATTGGATTTCTCACATGAATGACTTCGACGTGCTGAGATGAGGTTTTTATTTAACAAGGGAGGTGGAAAAAAGAGTGACAAGACCTTCAAGAACCTTTTTTTTTTCTTGTCACCGTGGTTACTCCATGTATCTTCCCTGCCTGCTGTTTCCATGGTGACAAACTGTTTTCTCCTCTCTCTTCCTCTTTCAGTGTCATCCAGGCTCCGTTACCACTACCTGTAGACAAGGTAAGAACAGAAATCTGTGTTGTTGTGCTGTTGTCCTGTCCCGTGTGCAAGTTGTTTGTCTCTCTGTCTCATCTACATGTATGCATGCTCCTCAGTGACGGAGGGGTGGGTGTGTGTGTGTGTGTGTGTGTGTGTGTGTGTGTGTGTGTGTGTGTGTGTGTGTTTAGTTTTAACACACATGAGTAGTCTTTGCACACACACACAGACAGACAGAGTGGAGTAGTCAGCTGATGGAGGAATGCAGGGATAGCTGCCAGTTTCTGCTGCTTCATGTGGATCAGTGGGGAAAAGTTTTTTTTCCCACCGTTCACTCGGATTGCTTTGTTGGGGTGGGAAAAAAATCGATCCACCTTATTTACAGTCTATAGAAGTGTATGATTGTGTGTATGAAAAGCAAACAAATTGCAATAAATAGCGTATCGCAATATTTAAGAATCGCAATACATATCAAATAAAACCAATTTTTGGTTTAATGATAGCGCCCCCTAGTTTAATTCAACAGAATACCGGTATCCGTCTACGTAGATTGAGACCTTTTTTCAATACAGCCAATCAAATCTTGCATCAATCAGTAATGTCAGCGTTGTATCGTAGGCAGAGCAGATGGTCACACTGAGCCAGACAGCTGCTACACAACACAAGAACCACAGACTTTGAAGAACAATTCGCATTAGCTTCCTGCTAATAAAAAAAATAATTTGCATTTCTTATTCATTTTGTTTTAATAGTAAACTATTAACACATTTAAAAAAACATGCTGACATTATTTTAGACCAAAACAGGATAATTGTTGATTCACCAAAGTTAAGAAACATTGGCCCATTTGCCTTGTTCTCTGTTCGCAGCTGAAACAAGGTTCTGATACTGTAGGATCAGGAGATGTGATGTTCTATATAGGTTGAAATGCTGTTACAAGAACAGGTTTATAATCTTGTTTGCTATTTGATCAGATATGTCCTGATAAATGGACATTTTTTGACTGTATTTTATTTAGACAAAGTTCTTGTACAGCTGCATGCTGTATCATTTTATATTGTACGGTACAGTGCCAGGCTAATTGTTAAAATCCAACTTAACCATGTTGGCTTTCGCTGCTGCCTCGCCCCTGTTTCCCTCAAACAGTGAGAACAACAGTGCCCCAGTGTAACCTGTCTGAGGAATGTAGGCTGCAGCTGATTGTGTGTGTGTGTGTCAGGGAGGAGCTGTGATTAGATTTGAACCACTTCTCTAATATAATTAAGTGTCCTACAGCAGGGTCCTTGCACCCCCTGGCTCTCAAAAGACAGTCAGACACACACAAAGAATCACACGCTCAGAAACGGAAACCATTAGCCTCACTGATGAACAATGTTGTATGTCTTTTTGTTAAATCGGTACACAAACGGAAATGTAAAATACACAGTGTGTGGTTTTAGGGGGAGTTGCGTGCTGGAACTACTGTTGAACTATTTCATATTAAGATGGACACATGCTTGGGACAGATGACTGCTGTGTACTCGTGTACAACTGGCTCACTGGTTCTCCAGTTTGATCATTGGTACTACTGTACTGGTACCCCCTAGCTTTAATAAGTCAGTCAATATCACAAATCACAATTTGCCTCAGGGGGGGTTTACAATCTGTACAGCATAAAACACCCTCTCTCCTTAGACCCTCGATTCAAATGAGGAAAAACTCCCCAAAAAACCCTTTTAACGGGAAAAAATGGAAGAAGCCTCTGGAAGAGCAACAGAGGAGGGATCCCTCTCCCAGGATGGAGAGAGCCTTTAGTGCAGGAGATTCAGCGCTCATCCCCAGTGCCACTGAGTTTTATGATCAGAGTACTTAAACATTGAGAGTGTGTGAGAGAGAGATTTAAATGCATCCATGTATTTCTTCCCTGGCCTGTGTAAAAACCGTCTGTGCTTCTGTCTTCTGTGTGTGTGTACGTTATATGCTTTTGACCTCTGTGATTTTTCATCTCTATATGTTACCATGGTTTGTGTTTGTGTTGTGTTTTCTAGGTTGCAGCCAACACTCCCAGTATGTATTCTCAGGAACTGTTCCAGCTTTCCCAGTATCTACAGGTAACACACTGACACCTACTGGTCATTCTGTGGAATTACACTAGTAATAGTGAGGCAGTAACCTGAGACAGTGTAACTCATGTGTAATGCACTAATTTCATATCAGTTTATGAAATGCTTACTAAGTTCATTGAAAAAGAAAGTGCTTTTTAAGTGTTTAAAGAAGAACATATTTAAAATAAATCTTAAGACCTTGTTCTCTTCACTATACACCATGTTCACACGGCGGACCATCTTCCTCTGATGTCACGCTCAGGGTGGGAACGGGTGTGAAGCTTGCACTGTCAAGTAGCTTAAATCCTGTGCGAGAATGGCGAGATGGTCGAAAAACTTGACTTGTTTACCATCACTGTCCTTTGACCAAATTGATAAATGGGCGGATGAATTTGCCAGGATCCCCAAAAGGATAAAAAAAAAAAAAAAAAAAGGAAACAGCAACTGGGTTGAAGCTTACATCCACACACTTGGAACACACTTTTGTGTTGGATGTAATCTGTATGAACATTACACAGAAATATGTGTTCCAGTGAACATAATGTCACATAACGTTACTGACTTAACCAGAACATTTCTGAGGTCGGGTGAAGAGACAGCAAGACGGTTAACGTCACATTGCAAGCTACAACCAGTGTGTTTTACTTTCAGGCTTAAATAAATGTGTACAAGATTTGTATTATACGCCTTTCCTATCGTAACGTTAACACTGTCAAACGGTACGTTAATGTTGGCTGGAAAGTGGTTGAATGCTAACGTTAGTTGTTGTCTAACAGTAGTTAATTGGTTATCAAATGTTGTTTTTCCTTGAAATAAGGCCCGATGTCCCTCCGGATTTTGACTGTCCATTGTTTTCTCAGTTGCTGATTAATCGGGAAGCGGTGAAATGATAACGACTTGTCAGATTGCCTACGTTTATACGACTTGCAACCTGGACATATGACATTATCCTTTCGATTACAGTATTTGAGCTTCCCACCCTGAGCGTGGCGTCAGAGGAAAGTGGCCGCTGTGTGAATATGTTGTATAAATGACCCTGTTGCTTCTGTTCCTCCTGATTTCTTAGTAAGTAATTGATCATGTCGCTCCCTCCCTCTCTTTCCCTCTCTCTGCCAGGAGGCCTTACACAGAGAGCAGATGTTGGAGCAGAAGTTAGCCACTTTACAGCGTCTGTTAGCCAACACGCAGGAGGCCTCGGAGAGCAGCTGGCAGGTAGGAAACACCATTATCGTACTGTACCACAGTTACAGGTACAAATGTCATGATGCGTCCTCTGAGTTGTAACTCCAGTTGTTTTAACTCTATCTGGCAGTTTATCCTTTGGTCAGTTTACCTGTTTTAATAACGTAATGTCATTGATGACACCTGTGTATTTGTGCTCAGATACTCTCTGTATTCATCTCTGAATGAACCAAGTCATCTAAGTATATGATGGATTTCCAGCTCTCTGAAAATGTATGTTACCATTTCAGGTCTGTGTTTCCTATAGTCACACAGGTAACATGATATATCTTAGACAACAGGCACACAGTCGCCTGTATATTGATACCATTGTGTACTTTGTCAGTATATTGTGATATTATTGTATTGTGATTTCCCTCCTCTGACTCGAACCCCCCATGTGCACCTTACATGTTGATCTCTCATAGGTAGCCTACATTCTGACACCTCAAAAGTACACTACACTGTAATGCATTGAACACATTTTAACTGTACTGCTGTGATCACATCATATGGAAATTACATGTTCCAGCTTGTAAAAAACATCAATCTATAAATCAAAGTATTCATTACAACTGAGAATTTAGTTTTCAGTGATTTAGTGTCTGTAGAGAAAACAAATATGTCTCAGTTCAGTGCAAATCTATTGTGTAAGATAACTAAACCATAATTTAATGTTATTTTGGTCATACACACTGTAATTTGCCCCCACGTTACCAACCCATTTTTACCTTTTATCTCTTATGATGTGAACAAATATGTCCAAAACAGCTGTAAGTGTGTGTCTGTGTCTTCACCAGGCTCTAATTGATGAAGACCGTCTGCTCTCCAGACTGGAGGTGATGGGCAGTCAGCTACAGGCATACTCTAAGGTATTACACACACTCATGTGGTTCTGTCAGAATATCTCATGATATTAACCCTAACCCTGCAATGAATGGATCAAAATTAAATCAAGATTATCACCCACTTGAAGAAATCCTCTCCTCCTCTCTCACAGTCCCAGCCGGAGGAAGGGATCCGTAAGGAGCTCTTGGCTCTTCAGGAGGACAAACACAACTATGAGACGACGGCGAAGGAGTCTCTGAGGAGAGTCCTGCAGGAGAAGATCGAGGTGGTCCGGAAGCTGTCAGAGGTGGAGGTAGGACACACACACACACACACAATACTGGATGAACACTCTAAGATGATTATTTGTCATCAGAGGCATCTGGCTCTTGTGTTGGTGGAACCAAAAACTTTTTGTTTCTGCTGTCCTGCAGCGCTCACTCAGTAACACGGAGGATGAGTGCACCCACCTGAAGGAGATGTCTGAGAGGGGCCAGGAGGAGCTGAGGGAGCTCTCCAACAAGTACAACGCCGCCGTCAACGAGATCAAAGAGCTCACTGACAAAATTAAGGTACCTGCGCAGACACTGGAATATGGTGTGTGAAGTGACTCTGAATGACATAGGATTTAATTTCCCTGCAATAATATTAGATTTCATGCTGAATATATTTAAATTTGCAGATTGTTTGGAGCAGAATATGATCTCTCCTCCATTAATCCTTCCCTTCTTCTACCGCTCATCTTTTTCTGTTTACATGCTCCTCATTCCCACTTCCCTCTTCCCTCCCTTTCTCTCCCTCCTCCACCTCTCCTCCTCCAGGCGGCGGAGGGACGGCAGGAGGAGCTGACCCAGCGGGGAGCGATGGAGAAGAGGGAGTTGGAGCTGCGGATCGAGGAGATGGAGGAGAAGGAGCAGGTTCTCCAGGCTCGCATCGAAGCTCTGCAGGCCGACAACGACTTCACCAACGAGAGGCTCGCTGCCCTGCAGGGTACACACACACACACACACACACACACACACACACACACACACACACACACACACACACACACACACCTGCCCTAACTTTTCACAAGCTTACATAATGCACCCTGCAAACCAATCACTTTAACTTCCTGATTAACACAAGAGTTACCATAGCAACCAGTGGCCGGGTCAGAACACGTGTTTGAGCAATCATGGGGCTCGGCTGGGGCTTCCTGTCAGTCAACATTTCTCTCTGCTGTTGTTGTTGTTGTTGTTGTTTACAGTGCGGTTAGAACAGCTACAAGAGAAAAGCATTAAAGAGAACAACAGTCTGGGTGAGTCCACACGTCTCTGGTCTACTCTGGGACACACGTCCTCTCCGCCGCTGTTTGTCTCTTCTGTGGCCGCTAACTTCACTTCGTCATCCTTGCATGACAAGTTCCTGCATGATGTCCACGTAACTTCCTGTTGCTCGCTGCTCTCTTCACTTTCTTTGTTCATCTGTCTCTCTGTCACAGTGGAAGTCTGGCTCTTCTTCTTCTGTTTTGGTCTTGTTTATGGTAGCTTAATGTCCGCCCCTCAGGTTGTCCTCTGGTAGTTTAAGGGGGCATGTGATGTTGAGTCACATAAACCCACATAAGCCCTCAGTACATGTCTGTAAAGATCTTCATTCATTCGGAGAGAATCAACTGTCATTTGATTTACATTCAGAAACGCAGTCACACTGGCAGCTGACTATTACAGCAGGTCTGCTACTGTTTGCAAGATAAATCATCAGTCCACCTAAATAAAGGTTCTCAAATGTTAGGAACATTTTTAAAAAACAACAAACAACTGTTTAACTGTAGAATTATAATTACAAGAGCTGGTGTCAGTACAATAAATGAAATAAAAATAGGTAACATACATAAATATGTATTAACATTATATTCTAATGCGCATAAACAAATATATACTAGAGCCCACCAACACTAGCTTTTTCAGGCTGATACCCACATCGATATTTGAGTGCAAAAAAATCAGATAACAATATATTGAACATGAGCCAACATTTCTTAATAAGGACTCTCACATTTAATAACAAATTGTGACCAAGAGATCTAGAGAAGATATGTTGACGTTTTATTAAATGCATTATGTTCATAGCGTCCAAAGATACCAGAAATGTTAAGGGAGTAGTGCAGTGCAGCAACCTGTGATTCCAATAAAATGTGTATAATGTTCAGTTGTGCATAGCGTAGTGTATAAGTACAGGGAATGGGAAGATATCAAGTCAGTGCAATGGATGTTTTTGATCAACTTCACAGAAAGTGCAAGAGTACAATCATTCAGTCCAGGTGTTGTCATTGAAATGCAGTATCTTACTGTTTCTTCACTGTTTTCAATGAGCACCACTAGATGTAATTAAAGTAAAATCTTCTTCATCCTGTGTAATGACACACACAGCACACAGGTGTCTTGTTCAGGGACATTTGGACAGGACACCTGGCTGTACCATGGATGTATTAAGAGAGCTGGACTCCTTGTTCCAAGGTGGCATCCCTTTCATACGCTGAAAAAGTTCTTTAGTCTTGCACGTGTTTGGCTTCATAGTGTATAAGGATTAAAATCATTCTCTGGCTGAAAATACTATACAAATTTTTTTTATCGGCTCATACTGTGATAAAACACACAACTAAATCAGTTCCTTTTATCGTGATTGTGTATGGTGGGTCTTTCTTAGTCAAAGTGTGTCACGTGACCCGTAATAGTACAACAGTGGCCACTATGCCAAAATCGCCAGCCCAAGCCCCCAGGAGCAACGGCAGGCTGTAGGAGGATTCAAACACGTGACCTTTGAATGACAGGATGGTTTGTGTGACATCTGGGTGTGGCTGTTTCAGAGGAGACGGGTTGTCCCGGGGACACGGTGGCACTCTGTCGGGCCTGAACAGGGTTTGTTGGGGTTTCTGGATAATCTGGATTGTTTCCATGGTTGCCAAACTGTCCACTGCTTTGTTTTTCTTCTTTTGGGGACAAAGAGCTTTTGGTCACTGATTGACTTCTGGTGATTGAATGACAACACTGAATATGAATGCTGGAGGTGACAGTCTCACTGCTCACTTCGCCACAGTAGCCACTTTGTGAAGGAACCCGCCGTCATTTGGACTCTTACTCTGTTCTGAACATGTGTTTGGCTCGACAAAATTGTATATATCTGATCTGGTCACATGACAGATGTCGACATTGTCTCCCACGGACCAGTAGAGGAGCCTGTCAACAACAAACAGAGCCTGCAGACACCTGAGAGCCGGGAGGAAGACGAGGATGAGGAGGATACAGACACCGATGATGGTGCTGTTGGTCAAGATGAAGATATTCATGGTAGTTTTCATAATAAAAGACAGTTTTTCAAAGTGCTTTACAGAATAATAGACAGCAGTCCTATAGAAGTACATAGATATGTTTCAATCATTGCAGAATAAAATGCTATTTAATATAGATATAATAAAAGACAAACTATTCACTTTGTTGACCTGATCGTGTGAGGTGATTCCAGACCTTATAGTTCACGTAACAGCCTTTCTTTACTGAAATCTTTTCTTCTAGTTTGCCGTATTTTCAAAGCTGCGTTTATTAGAATTGCTTAATTAACTTTTGATCCAGATAAATATTTCTATTATCTTAAAATGTCATCGTTTCGTCTAAAGTTCACACTTTAGATATACTGTTATTTAGTAGTTTGAATGCTTTATGACAGTCCTGGATCATTCTGAAGAAATGACCTACTTAGATCTACTCGGAGACATATTACTTTTTTTGGGGCGGGGTTGTTTGTCTTTAATGAGCTGAATAGAAACAATGTCATACCACTTTTCAGAAGTGATTTTACTGTAGATTGTGTCTTCTAGGCATGTTGTGGGAATGATAAAGAGGTCGAGCCTTTGTTTGAGCTAAAAGTCCTGCTGATTTTCTGTATAGATAATGTCAGGTGACTGACAGTTGGAGCACTTCAGTAGACCTATGGCATTGTTGAGTCCAGTTTTTGTTTTTTAGGAGACACCTTTAGATTTCACTCTTTGTTTTGCTCACATCTTGTGGGGAGCAGGTTTCCTTAAAGTTTCTGACAACAGAATATAATCTGTTAATAAAAAAAAAAATAAAAAAAAGTTGTGCGTCTATACTCTGATGCAGAAGCTCTCGTCCTGATTTTTCGTGTAGTTGAGTTTATACTGTTGGGCTGTTTTTATTCCACATTCTGTTGTTAGGGAGTTTATGCCTTAGCTGTCTGTCTGCTGCCCGTCTGACCACATCCTGTCTGTTGTTACAGTGTTGTGGTATCTGTCCAGAACCACTGTATTATACCTTTTATTTGTCTGACAATACCTGCCATGTATGGCTTTGATTTCTGTCCTGTCCGTTTGTTCCTAAAGCATCTGTTTGTTTGTGTAGTTATCAGTCTCTCTGTAACTCGTTAGTTCTGTCATGCTTTCTACCTGCTTGTATCTGTCTGTCCTTTCTCTCATGATTTCTGTCTGTCTTCAGCTCTTCTCTATCTCGTCCTCTCTGATACAGGGTTGGGTATTGAGAGCAGATTCTGAATTGGAACCAGTTCCAGTTCAATAAGAAAGATGTTTTTTGATTCTGCTTGTCGATTCCAGAAACTAAAATTTTGACCATCTGCTCTTGAATATACATAGCTGGCTCTACATGCATCCACGCATGTGTATATTGTCACAAAGTGAGTGCTTGCAAGTAATGAAATGGTAAAATGTTACAGTGGAGGGAGTCCATCTAACATGATGACTCATTTCCTGTAGTTTTGATTTCTTAATGCCTCAGAATCAGCTAATAATAGGACCAGAGGGAAAAAAGAATTAGTGGAAACAAGTGAACATTCAACTTATGCATGGTAAGATAGAGTATATTGTTTTTTTATTACATCTTTTACCAAAAATAATCCCCAAATTTTCAGTCTCAATCTACTTCAAATGTGTGTGCCTCTAATATATTTTGTTTCCGTTCTTAAATAAGATTCGATCAGATTTGGCATTGATGAGCAGAATCAAAATAAAGTCTGAAATAAATACCCAACTGCACTCTGATAGTCATCTTAGTAATGTCAGTGCTCTGTGTTTCTATCAGACAACTGTCATGTTAACAACAGCGGAGGAGACTCGACTAGAATCCAACAGTTGATTGAGTGTCCGCGTGAGTACAAACATCCATTCATGCTGTATGCTGCCACACACACACACACACACACACACACACACACACACACACACACACACGGGAGCACGGACGCCCATTGCTGCCAGGAAAAGACAAAAAAAAAAGTGATTAAAAATAGATTTATTTATTTATTTTACATGTTGAATTGAAATTTTAAGATGGTGAATCAAACTTTTTGACTTTCTCAGTCACAATTGTAAGATAAATCAAAATTTTGACTTTTTATGTCAAAATGAATAAAAATCTTTATAATTTTCACTTACCATCTAATGATTTTGACTTGGTACCTAATCATTTGACTTACCATGCGTATTTTTACTTTTGCTCATTCTTAACACGCCTAATACATCTATTTTGTTTTCTTTTCCTGGTGGAAATGTGCTTCCAGGTGGGAAATTAACATTTTTAAATGTCTCTAAATCTAAAATGGACCAGCCAGTCACAGATAAATGTTTAAATTCACCAGCCACTCGATAGTAAATCATTATTTGTGTGTGAAATCTACCACTAGCCACTTTTAATAGTTTTTTTCAGCCTTTGGCTGGTGGCTGGTGCTAATTTCCATCCCATATTTCCCTGCTTCTTCTGCAGAGGAACCTTCTTGCGGCTGTGGATCTTGTGGTTTAAAAACAATTAACTGCAATTTAACCTGATGTGCTCTTGGTTGAAGAATGTTTATAACTCAAAATCATGTACATATGACGAGACAGTTAACAGATAAAGGACTCTGTCTGTCAAACAACAGCCGGATAGACATATGAAAATCCTCCTGATGACCTGCCAAGTTTCGGCTTTTTCACAAAAGACACAATCTTGGCAGAACTACTTTCTTGTCGGGCAGGAAAAGAGATTTTTGACAGACCTGATGTTTTGATAAATACTTTCCCAGCTGTTTTCTTTAATTGTAAAGTAAAGTTTTTTCAGTAGACATTGTTTCTGCACAATGTAAAGAAAAGTTTGGAGGTGAGGTATAACCGACATCTTTGGTTTGAGAAGAACAGATTAGTATGTCGCAAGATTATAAGGTCACCTCAGCCAAATTACACACGTATACAATTGTTTTCTCACCTACTTCCAGCAGTAGTATCTATCCATGCAGATAGTTTTGAGATTTCTGCCTCCACATCCAACACAATGAATGTGAATTCAATTTTGTTTGTGGTGCTCAAATCGTCGAAAAATTACATTTCTCATTTCTCACATTGTAAATCTCGAGAGCAGCGTCTCTCCAGAAACAATGTCCCCATTATTCAGAATAATCCACAGACCTCACTGTCAACAGTTTGCATTGGTAACTATTCTAAAATAATTGAAGTTGGTGCTTCATCATGAGTAACCAGAACACCGTTTATGGAAAGACATCGCTAGATACGTGTAGGGCAAAGCAATCTCTTTTCTGTGATTTGTGTGAACTGACGCTGAAGTTATAGAATGTGTACAGCATGTACTTGCAAATTAGATTTCTTTTAAAGTATGTTGGTGTCTCACTGCTGGCTGATCTGTCTGGCTGGAGGCGTGTTTGTCGCTCAACCACATGAGCTCACATAGTGCTGCAGGGATGATGTATTTTTGTAGGCCAACCCAGATGTTGGCATTGCCCTGGTTCCCTCAACAAAAAGCCAATGGGATTTTTTTCCTATAAACGAACTACACCGCGGTCGCATGACTTCAGCGTCACCACCACTAGGCTTCCAACTTGTGATGCTGCGCGCTTACCTCTTCTACAAAAGCTTTTTGGAAAGTTTGAGTTAGAACAATTTGCAGCATAAACACAACGAGGCTGTAAAGGCGGACGAGTGAGTAGATGAGTTTCTGTGTTCGGCGTGATGATGTTTAATGTCCCCGACAACATCTGTAGTCTCATTTAGCCACTTGTTAGCAACCTCCTTTTTTAAGCTTCAATTCATGTGTGGGGTATTTACTGACAAGTTTTATGTTGTAGAACAAAACCTGAAAATCTCTTCAGCTTGTGTTAACCACAGACCTTATTTCAGGCATCTAACCAAAAACCCATTCAAGAAACCCACTGACTTCCAGACGAGGGAACCGGAAGTGCAAAAATACTAACTCATCTCCAGGTTTCACTCATTCCTGCAGCACTCTATTGACTGTCTGGTAGTTGTGGGTTATACTGGTGTTTCGGTAATTTCAGTGGTATGTTGTGGTTCTAACCGGCTGACTGGTTGGTTCTCAGCTTCTTATAAATCATTCACACACACACACACACTTCTTTTCTTCTTCTTTAGCCGTCTTGACATCTCTTTTTCTCTGCATGCTGCCTTTGTAGCTTTTCACCGGATTAGATCACTAACCTCCTCGTTGCTTTCTTCTTGTGTTTCTGTCATCCTTCTCTTTTGGTTCTTTATTTTCCTCTGGTCGCCTCGCTTGGAGAGAATTTGTTCAGCTGCGTTTCTAATAAACAATATAAACGCTAACAATGTGTTTATACCTGAAGCAGTTCAAGTATCTAGTCAGTGTAAACTGCTTACTTTTCTGATACCGGCCAAACATCCGCTGATGTTGAGCCGTTATCGCTTCTTTTCCTTGTTTGTTGACTGCTGTGACGTTTGCGATCAGCTACCAGTTACAACATACAAGTGTTGGTATTTACATAGCAACATTACTGGCAGTCCCACTTCCTGCCGTTGTGGCTGGTTGCAATAGATGTTGTAGAAGTCCTCCATCTGCCTCCATTGGTGGTAGACATTTGGATGTTATTATAGAGATATGTGTTGCTCTCTCTTCTGACACTGCCGTTACTGCGGTGGCACAGTCGAACTGAACGCTGAAAACTTTGAAACTAAGTAGAATTCTCTTCTTTGAAGCTGGGAAACATAACTTAAATGCAGAGCATATGGCTTTAGATGGATCAGGAGGATTTCATAGAGATGAATCAAAAGGAATTGAGGCTTGTGGATTTTTGAAGTTTATCGTGGGAGCAGCAGATAAAAGCACAGCCCAGTGAGTGTTTTGCAGATGAAAAGACATCTACTGGGCTAAAGTTTGTTGAAAAGTTATAAAGTTAAGAGGTCAATGTCATTTCAGCGACTTCATTTCAACATCTAGTAGGTTTTACAAGTTTTGCTGAACTTTATTTCTTGCTGTACAAATGTGTCAAAAAAGGAAAATCCTTTACATTCATCATTGTGGTGCACAGATATACAAGGGAGTTGCTGATGTGATGATGGCTTGTTTACTTCCATCTATAACCTGGATTAGTCTTTATTTTACATGTTTTAGTCATTTATCCGATGCCCCTGTCCTCGGGTACAACATAACTGTACTACAAACACCTCATTTATTCTTTGTACAGTGGAAACCACAGTAGCTGTAGATGTTATATCTGCAACCAGTCCTTTTGATGTGATAAACCACACAACCACTTAAGTATTTTTAACACAAAACTATGCCACTAATCCAGCTAATAACTCACCCTGAGTCAGTGTCAGTGGCTGTATGACTGCTGGGTGTTGTATCAACGGGATGTTAAGTTGGCCTATTGGATATTTGCAGACTTTGGGACAGATCGGAACTGATTCAATTTCAAATACTGTGTTCAAACTGGCTTTATTCACCGATTCCCCTGGTTTTCTTTTTTCTCCCTGCAGCGGTCAAACAGCTGAAGGAGACCGTAAGTTCTTCAATCCACAAACTGGTCAACTTTGATGGTAAGAGCTCAACTAAGCTTCAATTAAAGACTACTATTAAAGATTACTTATCAATATTTTCCTTCTGTTGTCTGAGTCCTGGAGCAGTTGAGTCTGTGAACTAACACTAGTCTAGTCTAATCTCATGAGAGTGATGTAAAACCAGTTTCTACGTAAACAGTGAATGGGCGGCTGACTTTGAAGCTTTAAGATAAAAATATGTATTATCACATTATATTGAAGTATATTGCATTATCACAAGAACAAGCACAACAAGTAAGAGCTGAAAATTGAGCCTGGGTGTTTGTGTGTGTGTTTTGTAGAAGTGATGGACGCCCACCTACAAAACAACCAGACGGCAGAGGACGTCCTGCTGGCCAGCCCTGATCGACTCAAAGGTAGAGGACACACACTCTCACAGACTTGAGCTGGATTTATACTTGACACAAGGGGTTAATGGCAGCTGATTTATACTGATAAAACTGATTTGAACCATTTTTTTGAGTATGTGTGTTCACATGTGTTTTCAATCTCAGCGCGAGGCTCCAAAACATCCCTTGAGATTAATTATATTTTATTATATTTTGTTCCAGTTCTTGTTTAATTCTTGTTAACGTTTTATTAAATGATGAGAATATCCTCACATGTCTGGGTTTCATTAGAGAGCTGTTTATTAATCAGTTTTGAAATGTTTTAGTTGTTTCAATCAAATAGGGACAGTTACACTGACTTTTTGTGAAGCAGTGATAACAAAGGGCAGAACTGCTGACAAGGAGAAATCCTGCTATAGTGACCTCTGACCTTTGACCTCTGTCTTTGCTGTTGTGAGAGGTCTGGCTGTTTGTCGTCCTTTAGATTCTCTGCGGACACACAGTGCTCAGGCTCACCAGCAGCCATGTGTGGGGGCTTTGACACAGTGCTGAAATTCATTTTCTCTGGACACGCACACAAATCTTTATATTTCAATACTTATGAGGTCCCTAATTTCCACAATGCATTTCCTAGCCCCCAACCGTAACCTAAACCACCCAACCCTTATTGATGTAGTCCATCTCTCTTCTAATCTAGCCTTAGTCTGAACCCTGAAATCAAGTCTAAACCTTCAAACTGTCCTTTGACGAAATGAGGATCAGACAAAATGTTCTCACTCCCAAGGTCTAAAAGATCAGATTCTCTCTCTCTCTCACACACACACACACACACACACACACACACACACACACACACACACACACACACACACACTATAATCCAGTCAGTGCACTTCACTCAAGTGTGTGTGTGTGTGTGTATATATACATACACATGTGGGGACCTATTTATTAATTTTGCTGTGCCTTTCTATTTTGGTAGTCTGTGTCTGGCTATTGTGGTTTATTTTTTTCTACCATTATTTTGTTTGCTGGTTGCTTTCCGCACCCATTCTGCCCCCTCCTGGCTAACGTGTGTGCGTGTGTGTGTGTCCACAGGGAATCAGATGGATGCCAAAGAGTCAGACATGTCAGACACTTTGAGTCCCAGCAAAGACCGCAGCAGTGACGACACCTCAGGTCAGTAAAACACACACTTTTTTCTTTTTTTCACCACAATTTTTTATATTGACGTATGTTAGTATCGTTTGTGATTCTGTTTTAGTTTCAAGGTTTTTCTTTTTCAGTTCAACTGCTGTTGACTTTTAATAACTTTGCTTTGAATAGTGTTGAAAGTCTGTTGTCTGCATCTGTTACATGTAGAACATCTAGTCTGTAATGAATTCATCATAGAATAAGTTCTAAGTAACCTACAGAGAACTAAATAATTTATTTTCTAAATAATAAATACATTATTTCTAAATATACATATTTAATTCAGAAAAGTAAATCATTTTTGTAGGACCAGGCAACACTGGCTGAAATTAAAATGCTGTTATGTGTCTTTGCTGGGGGAAAAAAAAAGACAGAATATATGTGTTTATAAATGTGTGTGCGTGTTTCAGACGGCAACATGGATGACCAGGAGCTCAATGAACCACAGAACAGAGTAGCTCTGCTCAAAGGTAACCATGGCAACTCATCTCTGCTTTGTAGTTCTGCGCTGCACTAACAGACCACCAACACTAACTACGGTTATAAGCCAAGGTGTTTAACATTTTCAGTAATACCGTTATCTGTCCATTGGGGGGAGCTGTTCAGTCGTGTTAGTGGCAACATGTCCTTAAAAATGCTTTATTCTGTGTTTCACTTTATTAATTTGTAGTATATGACATGGCCATTACATGCGTTAAGAGTTTTTTCATGTTATGAAGTTAAATGACTGTGTGTTGTGCATGTAGCTGAGTTGCATCGGGCCGGTCTAGAGCCTGGAGACACAGAGCAGGTCATCCACCATCTCCACAGAGAGCTTCTGGAGGCCCAGGAATTAGCCAACACTGGCAAGCAGAGATGTCTGGAGCTACAAGGTAACTAAAAAATAATCCCAACAATAAATCCTAACTTCAATCAGCATCCACAAATTCTTAAATTTCCTCCCATTTCACTCAATGTTCTGAAAAATAGTTTCTGACATTGTTGAGGAAATTTGATTTAGATATTATTCTCATTGTACGTCACCTGATGAGTGAGATTAAGGTGGTGACCATATAACTGCCTGTGTCTGTCTGTAGCTCTGCTGGAGGACGAGAGGAGGAGTAACTCTCAGCAGACTGAAGAGTCGACCAAACAGATCCAGTACCTGCAGAGTTAGTACACACACACACACACACACACACACACACACACACACACACACACACACACAGATGCACACAGAAGAGTGAGATACTATATACTTGTATACTGTCTGCTTTGCTCCCGCCTCATTTCCCTTTGTTTCTCTGTGTGTGTGTGTGTGTTTAGCTCAGCTTGGGAAGCTGCAGGCTGACATGGAGGCACTGAGGGAGCAGAGGGAGAGCACCATCTGCACCACCAGAGAGGAGCTCTTCTCCGCCCAGGAGGAGGTACCACCCCATCTCACTACCACTTCTGTCTATTACCCTCTGACTCCTCACAACTCCCTCTGATGCCTCTTGGACTCCTTCCGTCTGACTCCCCTCCAATTCTTCCTGACAGCCCTCTGATTCTGATGAACTCCCCTGTGACTCCACCCGACCTCCTTGTACTCCCTTCTGTCTCCTTCCGACACCCCTCTGACTCCCTTTTGATACTTCCCAGCTCCTTCTTACTCTCCTCTTACTCCACCTGACTGCCCGCTGACTCCTCCTGGGTCCTTTTTTACTCCCTTCTGACTCCTCCCAACTCCCCTCTGACTCCTTGTGGCTCTGTCAGACTCCCACCTTCTCTTCACTGACTCTTACTCCTTGTGGCTCCATCTTACTCATCCTGACTCCTTCACTCCCCTTTGACTCATCCCAACTCCCCTCTGACTCCTTGATTCCCCTCTGACTCTCTTACTCCTCCCTGCACACAAAGAAAGCAAGACACCCTTTTGTACAGAATGACATTTGCTGTCAGTCAGTTTACAGTAAATCCCATGGATTATGTTTCGCGGTCAGATTATCATCCTGCGGCGCACCATGGAGGCAGCCACAGCGGAGCGGGAGCGGGAGATCGCCGCCCTGCAGGCCGACCTGGGCAGCGTGCGATCCGAGCTGGAGCACTGGAAGAACACAGCCGCCAAGTACGAGGAGGAGATTAGCCGGCTGCAGCAAGCCTTCACACAGCAGCAACGGCAGCAGAACACGGCCAACGAGCTGCAGAGTGAGCAGAGAGAGAGAGAGTGTGTGTGCGTGCGTGTGGCTGCTAGTTTCCTGTTCCACTGCAGGAGCCTCAAAATGCCAGTGATGGTCAACCCCCCCGAATCAAGTTGAACAATATAAAACATTTTTCACATATCGATTCTAACTATACTCTCTCTCTCTCTCTC